>RJWM01004515.1:0-100816 GCA_004363535.1 Dasyprocta punctata | reverse complement strand
TGAGCCCTTATTGGGGGCTCTTAGGTTCCCAGTTGGTACTGTGGGAGGCATTGTCATGCATTCGGGTCTCTAGTGGGACTCTTGCATGATACTGCTGTGGGATCCAGGCCCTCGGCTATCCTGGGTCTTAGTGTTGTGGACAGATCTTCCTGCACCGTCTCGTGTTTAACTTTGGGTGATTATTATAAAACAGTATTACAAACCCTGTGTCCTGTATGTAGTTGTTCTCCCTGTAACCCCTGACTACAACAGTACTGAACCCCAAGTGTCCACGGGCAACATTTCCCTCTTCACTTTCTGGATTGCCAGCCTGACCACTCTGCGTGAGGGCCATTATTAAGTCAAACGCGGATATCACACAAGCGACGTGGTACCGAAATGGTCCGCCTGACAACTAAGACTGCAGCTAAGTACAAGCCAGCAGTGTATTCAAAGTGGATGGACAGCACAAAGGGATGATTTGTGTCCACTCTGGGGACCCGATGAACAAGATCTCATCACCCAGAGACCCCAAAATGCCATGCGATTGAAAACATAAACTGTTTATTCCTGGAATGCTCCATCTTGTATTTTTGGACTATGGTGGACTTCAGGAGCTGAAGCCACAGAGGGGGATCTTGCCAATAGTGAGGTGGGGCAGCTGTGTATATTCAGATACAGGAAGAGTCAGAGACAGAGACGGGGAAAGAGACAGCAAATAATGAAGCATGCATAGCAGGAATGGCAAAACTTTTAGAGACCAAGAGCCCAAACTGCAACCCCAAACCCACTTACTCACCGCAAAGTGCCACCACTGAAGTGAAATTTGAATTGCTACATTTGGCTGCCAGGGCGCTGCCGAGGTGGCCAGGGTCGCATGCCAGCAGAGGGCTCACGCATGCCACAGGTTCACCGCCACTGACGTACGGCAAGGTGTGAGCCAACTATCAAATCTGGTGACTGCTATGCAAATGAGGCACTATTCTTTGAAATTTTCATCATCCCAAAATTGCTTTAAATGATTTTCTTTTAATTTAGAAGAGCAGGTTTTCAGTACAATGTCATTTATGTAAAGTTCTAAGACATGCAAAATGAGTCTGATCTCTACAGCAGTTATTTCTGCAGAAACGTGGGGGGCACGGTTACTGGGGAGGTGTGGTATCTGTGGGAGGCTGAAGTGGGGTGTCCAACTGCAGTCTTGTCCCCAACCTGGTGTGTGTGTGTGTGGGGGTATTCACTTTATTAGTGTGCTTTGTATATCAGGACTATTTCGCAGTAAAATTTTAAATGAACAGCAAAGCCTTCCCCATTCCCAAGTCTGAGGATTTGTGGGAGCAGGACGGACTGTCTCTACGGCCCTGACACTGCCATGACACAGGGGACCCAGGAGGGAGCCCCCATCCATCCACTAGCAGGAAGGAAAAGGTCCCTCTAAGCACAGGGAAGGAAGAGCCATGAGCGAGGGCAGATGCTTCCCAGCCTCAGGGGCTCCTGGTGGGTGGGGTTCCTCCTGCTGCTGCCTAGGAACGAAGCCAGGCAGCGGTGCCCTCCCCAGCACCTCACAGGGTCTCCGCAGCGGGAAGAAGCACCCCGCCCGCCTGACCATCGGCCCTTGGCTGACCACACAAGGCCACCGTCCTGACTGCATCCTCCCACGGTCATGAGGAGGGGGAGGCCTTTGCAGGCCAGATAGTGAGCGCTATGCTGGAAGCTGAGTCAGGACAGGGCAGGAGTCCAGGCCCAGGGAAGGGCAGCCTGCAAGAGGGGCCTCGGCGGGTGAGGAGCTTGCACCCCCAGGAAAGAGGAGAAGGGGGCGAAGCAAAGATCTCTGTGAGGTGGGAGGGGCAGGGAGGCAGTAAACACAATCAGCTAGTGCAGGGGCCTGTCCTCCGGTGGTGAGAGCCTGGAGAAAAAAGGACGGGGTGGGCGGAGCCCGGGATGGGCTTGACTTCAACTACAGCAGTCAGCAGAGGTCTGGGAGACCCAGGAGGCTGTAAGCAAAGACAGGAAGGAAGGAGAGAGGCCACGGGTGCGGGAGAGATGGCTCCATGTGGAGGCAAAGCAAGGCCAACGGGCCTGCGTGCAGCTCCAGCTTCGGAATCTGAACTTGAAGCCAGCGTGGCTGAGAGCGGAGTGCGAGTGACAGATCTGCAGAAGCAATTCTGGAGCAGCGTGGGGATCTCTCAGGTGGCGTCAGAGCTTCTGAGCAAATGGAAGCTGCCGAAGGAAGGAAGGAAGGAAGGAAGGATGGATGGAAGGAAGGGAGGGAGGGAGGGAGGCAGGCATCCCTGAGCCTTCTCTGATAAGCCGTCACAGTCCAGGGGCATTGGGGTGCAGACGAGTCAGTGCTGACTCCCGAGCAGGCCCCCAAGTAGCACTCACACCGTGTGCCTCCTGGGAGAGCTGGGCTCAGCACAGGGAGTGGCGCCCCAGGGTGCAAACCGTGAGCGGCCCGGGTTCAAGGTCAGCACCTGTGCACACAGCTTCACAAAGTGCGCTGGGCAGGGGCCACAGCGGGGCAGTGGTGGTCCAATGGCTAGAACCCTTATTCCGGGGTGTGGACACCCCACTCTTCAGGGCCTTGCACAGAAGATAGGCCACCCTTGCTGCCCCGCCAGGCTGCACTGTGCTGTCATTGCATGGGCTATAGCCTCGAGGGCCACCTGGCACCTTCTCTCCCAGCAAGCTCTGGGATCTGTCCTCTCCACCCACCATTAAGGCAGAAACCAAGAGACCTGGGGGTTGGGAGGAGCCACTGAGACAGAGTGGATAAGTGGGCTGCAGAGGCCCAGCACACCAGTGTCCCTTCCTTCCTCCCTGTCCTCACCGCACCCAAGAGCACTGCATGTGCCAGGTCCTAAAAGAAGCCAGCATCCCTCGGGTCCCGGAGCTGCGAGCCACAGCATCTCAGTGCTGCTGAATGCTGGCCTGGGGGCGCAGGATCACACTGCGGGATGGCGGGGCCTCTCCCTGCCTCTGGGAATCCAGAGCAACTTCCTCAGTGCAAATAAGGGAAGGAGCGTCTCCTCACGCAGGCCACGCCTAGCTTGTGATTCCAGAACCTTCGTCCCATCTCTCTCCTCCCGAAGCCAGCAGCCCCTCCTGGCACCGAAAGTCTTCCTCCCTTGCACTGGCAGCAGCAAAGGTTGCAGGTGGTGCCAAAGTTTAATCCACCCAGGAAGCGCCCACTTCCGGAGTCCCGCAGATGTACAGTGAATTTTCCTGTGTCCTCCACACTCGCAGCCATGGCCAGATGACCAGCAAGTGCACACTAGTCCTTGTGAGCTTGAAGGTGATAAAATGTTCATTTAAAATTTTTAATTAGGGAAAAAAAATGACTGAAACTAGATAACGTAAGTTCTGCCTTGTGTACAAAATTTGAACTTTTTCTGGAAACATTCTTTTTACAGACTTTGCAGGGAACCAAGCAATTAATGCCTTTTCATTACAATTTAGGACCAAAACTGGAATATTAAAATTATCATTCAGTGGAATGTGCATGAAACGCCGAAAGTCTCTTGGTGAATAAATTCCTGGTTATAATGACATGCTGTGGACTTAAATCTTACTCCTAGACAGGAAAAAAGACAGTTAAATCAACTTTGTCCATTTAAATATCATTTTAAGATATCTAGAACCCATCTTTTTATTGCTCAACAACCCTTAGCAATTTCTTTTGCCCTCATTTATTTCTGGTTCCCAAGGGAATCCAGTCTGATTTATTGGAAATTAGTCCTTACAGCTAGTAAATGCTTTCAACTGTTTTCATATAAATCACTGGGAAATCTGTTAGCACACCGAAGCCAGGCTGGAGCGATTTCCATCAGCAATATTGAGCCGGGTCACACCTCTGTCCACTCGAGAGTGGGAACTCAGTGGAAACAGGCAGACAGATGTCCTCAGAGTATGTTTGCCTCTCTCTCTGTCTTTCTCTTTCTCCCCCTTTCTCCTCCATCCCTCTCTCTGAACCCCTTTATCTTTCCTTTCACAGACAGTGATTGGCTATACACTAGCAAGCAGCGAGCCAGCCTCTCTTAGGAAAGCTGTCCCCGGCCCATCAGGCCACCTGGGCAATGCAAGTGCGCCATCTGTGATGGAAGAGTTTCACGTCCCTAATCAGAACTGACCTGCGTCCTTCTGCCTGTGTCAATAGCACCTGCTCAGCTGGGATGCAAGGACAGGAAGGTCAGGTCTCCCCCGTGGAGGCCGTCAGCCCCTGCAGGGAGCCACGTGGATGGTGGCTCAGCTGCACACACTTGCTTCCGAAATTGCCAGTGGAAAAGGGCTGCAGCAAACAACAGTCTGACCCTGACAATCCATGCCTCAAAGTGTGCATGTCACTTCCACTCACACATCACCAGCCACTGTGAGGGGACGTGGTCATCTCAAACACCCAAAGACACAGGAAGTGGAAGCTAGCCACATGTCAGGTGGTGACAGCCCTGATGGCACCTGATTGCCACTTCTCCTCCATGCACTGGGACATGGCAAACCTCTGCCATTCTGGGGCCGGTTGGTTGGCTGGGGTGTGTGTGTGTGTGTGTGTGTGTGCCACAAAACTTGCTGCCTAGCCAGCGGGCGATGTCCCATTCTGAGAAGTCTGATGGTGTGCCACATTTTAGTCCATGAGATGCCTAATATTCTCTTTATAGGAATCAATCTCCGAAACAAATGGCTGTTATCTAGATAACTCCTAGGAATAGAAAGAGAGCCCTTCAAATTGACAGAGAAGGAGGAAGGAGAGCTTGGAGGCACAAGCACAAAATAAAAATCATGGCACTCTGAGATTCAGAGAGGAGAAGAGCGATCCAGTTCTCCTCGCCTGGAGCTTCCCGAGCCTAGGGAAGGCGGCTCAGCACGGGAACCACGGCCCCTCCAGCTCAGAGCCCAGCACCAGAAGTGGAATCTATCCATCCACTCCCGGCCCTCTCCCCTCTTGGTTTCCTACAAATAAAGTGCTATTTTCAGAAGAAATCCTCCAAGCATCGCTGGAAGACAGCAGGATATAAAGCTCACCACAATAACAAATGTATGTAAAAGATCATCTGCAGAAATCATTTTTAAGTTGAGATATCTTCCAAAGGCAAAAATGATCTATATGCCGAAAGACAGGGCTCGTATATCTTTTGGAGAAATGATAGGGCCTTATCCAGTGATTTAGAGAACAGCACCATAAAAAAGTTCCCCATATAAATATTTAAATATAGTTTATTACACTCAATACCTGTCCAAATATACCCTCTGTATAGATCTTTCCCAACTGCACTCAAAGCTCTGGCCCCTAAGAATACAAGGAAAAATTTTAAAAGTCAGTGAGACTTGACCATGTTTTTCAAAGAAGAAGCTACTTTGAAAATCAAAATACTAAAATTAAAAAAAATAAAAGCTCTATTTTGGGCAGATATTGACAAGAGGAGACTGTGGAGAGGAGGAACTTAGTAAAACTGTTTGTCCTTTTCATGGCATGCTTCTAAAACCCTCAGTTTCATAAGCTAAAAAAAGTCCTATTATTAGGTCCAATTCTGTTTTTGAAATGCATCTTTCCAATTCAGGTCGCATGTGCGTGTGTACGCGTCGTGGGGATTCAGCGGGGCGGGGGACATGGAAGACACCCGAGAAGATTCCAGGTGCCCTTTCCCTGTTGCTGTCCTCGGGGGCCCTGTCACTGTGCCTAAGAGACTGTGGGCGATGTTAATTGAAACCTACAGCCAGCCACAACCTTGTGCCACCAGCTGCTGCAGTAAAACCCACCGGAGCACCTGAAGGACACCCCGAGAAAACCATTTTCCAGGCCTCGCGCTCTCCTGCCTCGGCCTTCCTGTGGGACGCTGGCCTCTGAGGGCTGGTGCTGTGCCCTGCCCAGGACGCTGCCGCCCTGGCCCTCTGCACTGCGGAGCGCCCATCGAGAGCGTGCCTCCCCAGCTGTCCCTCTGCTCACGTGAGCGCCCACGGATGGAATGATTCCGTTTCCAAGGCCTGTGTCATTCGCCTCCTTGCGCTCCCTCCTCGGGCTGCTGGAGTCGGTAGGAACTTGTCTGCAGTCAACAGACAGGCGGACGGGGTTTGGGAGCAGACACAGCAGCTGCAGGACACTGCCTTAGTATCATGAATTCCAGCTGGCATTGGCCGTCCCAGGAGACTTGGGACTGGAGAACAAGCGACTCCTTTAAAGGTGCATAGGAGATCTCATCTCTCAGAGAGCCCTGGCGTCCAGGTCCGCATGTCCTGCGGAAGGACACACCGCCCGGCTCCTCTTCTCCTCCCTCGGGACCCACCCTAGCTCCTGACTCCTGAGTCCAAGTCCTAGCCCCGCACTGCGCAGCCGTGGGACTTGGGTGAGTTCCGCCACCCTGCTCAGCCTCGCTTCTCCCTCCGTGCAGCTACAGCGGGAGCCACAGTTCTCCCAACTTCACCGGGCTGTGAAGCCGCCAGAGCCCCGAGTGCTTGGAGCACCGTGTCCAGTAGGGGCGACACAGGGCCCGGCCTCACGGCTGCGGTCACTCCTCAGCATGGGACACCCCTCTCCACAGCCAGCGGTGGCCACGAGTGCAGGGGGCTGCTCCCGAGTCACCGCTAACTTCAACTCTGCCCCAGCCATGCAGCTGATGCCCTAGACTCTCCTTTCCATGTGGTTCCCCTGTCGCCCTGGGGTTCGCCCACAGAGTACTGCCATGTCCTCCAAGAGGACACCCAGGGCTCCTGGAGGTGACAGCCACCGCGGAGAATCAAGCAGGGCTGTCCCAGACCAAGGCTTAGCCCACGGTCCTCCACCAGAACAGACACCCACGTACACAGTACCACAGCAGCCACCAGGCAGAGCAAGAGGCTGACTGCTCACACGTGGCCAACGTTGGTGTCAGGGTCTCAGACCCAACCCTGGACCCCCAGACGGAAGATCCGGGGAGCTGAGGAGGCCAGAAGATAGTCGGATGCTTATGGTTGTGAGGTTACCCGGATTTCCTAATGAAAGATGGCACTGTTCCCTTCTCAGCTACAATCCCTAGCAAGCTGAAGGAAGACCACATTGTGGGCATGAGCCCATTTCACAGATGGGGATGTTATGGTGCAGAGGCAGGAGCCTTGGCTGATGAGTACACGAGGTTCCAGCTCTTGGGAAGTGAACCCAGCTCCCTGGATCCCCAGCTGATTGTCACCATCCTTCCTGCCACACAAAGAGGGCATTCTCAGAGAAATGACACAGGGCCTAATGTCACACCAGGAAGCGGATTCCTGGGGGTTGCAAACTCATGGTGCAGAAACCGTCAATGACAAACTGTATCCCCGCGCCCTCCGCATTTGTTCCCGCCACTTGCGTCCTCATCCCTCATGCCTCGCAGCTGTACCAGATGTGGAGAGAATTGCATGTTCCCTGAAACTTAATGACCAAATTTAAAGCAATTTCTAACTAATCACAGTTCTGTTAAGCTGGTTTTATTAATTTAACCGTTTTAAGGGTTTCGTGAAATGAGCACTCAGAAGTCTTTGTTGCAGACTCTATTTGCTCAGGTGCAGAAGGGCTGGTGCTACCAGGAAAGCCTGCTCCAAAGAGGAGGTGAACCGCTACCTCCCGGGTGCACAAGTTGGGGTACCATGCCACCACCTAGGACGTCAGGGACCACTTATGCCAAAGGTGAAAGAGGGGCCCGTCTAGCCAGAATTAGAGAATTCGCATTAACTTTGGAACTCCATCAAGCCTCCATTCACAGTTAGAATCCAGAGCAAAGCTATGAAGCGTCCTACCTAGTAATTCTTTTTGTCTGAAATAGAAACACAGAACTGTTCATTTCTGATCAAGACTGCTGACGGGTTCCTGGCATTCTTCCCAGGTCCAAGGGCTCTTAAAAACAGGGATGTGTTCAAATTAAACTAAACAAACAAAACACCAGACCCTGATAGTCTTTTGAATCTTGCAGACTCTGTGGCATCTCATTATTTTTTAAAGATAAATCAAAAGCTAAGATCTATATTTTTTTTAAAGTTACCAATGTATCTGTCTAGAAGAAAAAAGTCTTGTCACAGAAAGATGTAAGTGCACCCCACCCACTGGTTGTGTGACTTTGGGTGGGTTCACCGCCAGTAAATAAAAACTGGATAACCCCCTTCTACTTTGGTTTGCTGGGGTACGTGAGTTACTTAACATGATTAGGGTAGGCCCTGCCTCCCAGCAAGCATTTGGATAATATTGTTACCATTATATGTACCTAGAAAACGCGTAGTTCCACGATGTTGGGCTTGTGTTTTATGACATGCACTTAACGATTATTATATTTGTTTCCTTCAATTTTTGAATTACAAAACTAATATACTGGAAGCGTGGCTTGGATCTAAATGGCCCCCTGCGCTCATAGGTGGGGTTTTGGGGAGGTGTCTGGATCATGAGGGTGCAATATTCACGGGTGGGTAGGTCCACTGATGAAGTTTAGAGCTAACCCGGATGTTGGGAGGTGGATCTGATTGGAGCAGGGGTGAGTGGGGGCGTGGCCTGGAAGCGTAGGTCTCTTTCCAGCGTCTCCCTTCTGGCTCTCTCGGCTTCCGGTTTGCTGTGCCCCTCTGCCATGCGGTCAGGCCCTGGAGCCGGCCAACCAGGGCACAAAACCTCTGCGGCCTTGGAGCCAGAATAAACCTGTCCTCCTTTAAGTTGTGGGTGTTGTGTAGTGTGTCTCAGGGATGCGAAAGGGACTAAGAAAACACGTAACAAGAAAAAATTGAAATGTCCCTCCCCTACCAACCTCAGCCTCTCAGAAATAACCACAGTCAACAACCACATGAATAATTTTCTAGAACGTTCTATCTGTGTGGTTCAGAAATGTATATATATATATATATATATATATAGTATTACATGGCATGTGTATTAGTACATAGGTATAAGAAGAATTTCCACTACATATAGTATACATCACATATAATATACATACACTCACCTTATCTATCCAATATGTAGTTTTTAAAATGCTGTTCCCTGGCTTGCTTTTTCCACCTAATAATACATCAGAGGCCTCATTCAGTGCCAGTGCCTGCAGATGTGACTCATTCTTTTTCTCCGCGGCTGGCATTTAGGAATCTGTGCATGACACATAGTTTAGCCTTTCCCTAGCTGACGGACGCTGAGCTCTTCTCCAGCGTACCTCCGTTGAAAACCATGCAGAAAGGGCTTTGCACAACCCTGTGCAACAGTTAAGCGAGGCTGAGGAAGTGTGGTACCAAAGAAAAGATGGATTCGGGGTGGAAAACAGAGGTCTGTGTTTGCATATTACCTGGTAATAAAAATGTGAAGCTTCAAGTGCAATGGTTCCACACTACCTCACGCCCACTAGGAAGGCTACTAACACAGAAAACAGACACGTGTTCCGCGCGGATGTGGAACAGGGACCCTTAGGTGACATGGGTGAAACTATACAATGATACGGCTGCTGCAGGGGATATACGCAGTTCCCTGAATTATTAAACAGGGAACTCTGATGAGCCCAGCAATTTCACTTTCCTATATGTAGGCAGAAGAAATGAAAGCGTGGAGTGCGCACACCAATGTCCATAGTGGGATTCGTCACAATAGCTAAAGGTAGAAACAGATGTTCACTGATGGATGAAGAGATAAACAAATGTTATTCTCCCTGAAATGTTACTCCACCTTGGAAAAGAAGAACAGTTTAAAACAGGCTATATCACATGGATAAGCGCTGAAGATGTCATGCTAAGAGAAATACTGTAAGTCAGACACAGCGGGGAAAATACTGTAGGATTCCACTGACAGGAAGTAACTGCAGCAGACAGATTCACAGGGATAGGAAGGGGCACCGGGAGGGAGGAGTCACGGGAATTGCTATTTAAGGCATGTAGAGTTTCAGTTTTGGGAAACAAGCAAGCTCTGCTGATGGCTGGTGATGACAGCTGCATGGCGGTGTGAATGTACCTAATGTCACCGAGTCACACACTTGCAAATGGTTGAAGTGGGGTGTTACGTACATTGTACTACAATTTTCTTTTTAAAAGGCAATGGTTTGTTTTAGGCCCACCCCAAAAGTCCCTGCGCCAAGAACTCCCTGGCCAGGGTAAGCCCCAGCCATGAGTCAGAGGTCACCTCCAGGAGACTGGATGGAGAAACATCTGTGAAAATGGAAGGAATCATCCTCAATGCGAATGGAAATGAAGAAAACAGTGAAGGCTGGCAAAAGGAGGAGCGTTTCTGAAATCCAGAAGGCAGGTAAATGAGTGTTCCTCTATCATTTTCCCTATGGTTAGAATTATGTAACTTTTTAATTGCATATATTTTTAAACTAGAAAGTGCCACGAAACCTTATTCAGGAAATCCAGAATGCCTGGCTGTTTAGATTTTATGATCCAGTTAAAAAAAAAAAAAAAAACCTTATGGGGAGACAAATATAGGATTGACAACTTTTTATCTTGCTAAGTAAGAACATTTTTAAATTGCCATCTGTCTTCAATATTATTTCATAAAAGAAGGTGTATTTTGTGTTAAAATATGAGCTGGAACATAAAAGATAGTCCTTTCCAACAAAGAAGGCTTGGCACCCTCCCGATGTGGAGTCACGAGACGTGTTGTCTTCATTTCCCCATCTTGCCATAGATCAGGGCCTTCACCCAGGTCTCTCTCCAAACCGCGGAGGCATTTTCAGTCTCAGCTCCTGTGCCTCAGTGCCCCCCTGCACCTGGGCTCCCACCACTCCCCAAATGTCAGGGACAGAGTTTCCCAGAGCTTCGCTCCTCGTCCTCTACTCCCCTCTTCCTGGGGGTGAGGAGCACCCCCAGCTCCTCCCAGACCAAGTAACCATTAACTCCCATGAGTCCCCACCAGGGACACTGCGACTGACACTGCACTCCCCAGACAGACACCTGGATCGCACCACCAGGAGACTGGAATTACACCCTCCAAGGAAGACGCCAAATGACACCCGCCAGGGAGCCTGTGAATCAGACCTACCAGGAACTCTTCAGTTACGCCCACCAGGAGACACTGAGTCACACCCCCGAGGAAGATTCCCCGTAACACCCCCCAAGGAAACTGTACGACAGCCCATCCGGGAGAGTCGGAATGACGCCCACCAAGGAGACTGAATTACTCCTACTAGGAAGCTTCTGAATTACACCCCTGCAGGGAGGCTCTGGCTCACGCACCGCCAGGAGGACTCCTGAGCTGCGCTTCTGCAGGCAGCCTTGCTGCGGCCCCCCGGGAAGGCTCCCGGGCTCCAGCAGGAAGTGTGTGCCTGTTACATGCATGTCTGAGGCTGTGTTCCAGTCGTGCAGACCTCTCTCCCCTACACTATAGTGTTTGTTCCTGGAGACCCCGGCTTCTTGCAAGAAATAAAGGCCTGCCTGCCACATCACTTTCAATAGATCAGGGGAATGAGTGAATAAATTAAATGTGAGTGAAGGAAGCTCATGCTGAAAGAATGAGAGCTTGAACAGGGACTGCCAGGTTCTGGTCTCACGGCAGGTGACAGAACCCAGGCCAGCCGATTCTGAGTTCCCGGCTCCTGCTGTGTGTGGACCCATCACCCCCAACAATGAAAAGAGTGTCCCCACAGCCTCAGAGCCAGCATGGCACGCACCCTCAAGCATCATGGTGCTGATCATCAAAACTGACCTAGCAACACCCTGGCACTGGCATTGAATCCTTAACTCAACTACAAGGAATATGATACTAAGCCCCCTTTAAATAGATTTTCATTTTGAAACACTTTAAGACATAAACAAATCTGCAAACAATAGTACCAATAATTCTTGTACATCCTTCACCCAGGTTCCCCTAGTGTTAACATCCCATTAGCTTTCTTTCTGCCTCTGCCTCTATCGCCTCTCCTTCCCTGTCTCCAAGATAATGCACACGCACGCACGCACACACACAGGCACGCACACACACATGCATGGCTCCCAAACTGTTTGAGAGGAAGATGAATCCACGGCGCCCCTGCACCCCTTCCCTGCGTAGCTCCTACAAATCAGAACATGAGCATCAACACTAGACTAGCATCAGATCTACCGATCTCCTGTTTTGCCCATTGTTCTCCAATGTCTGCTACAGTGTAAGGAAGCACATCAGCTTATTTGGCCCCGGATTAATCCAGCAACATACTAGCAACTAGCTCTTGTGTCTTTTGTCTCCTTTAATCTAGAAAAGTCCCTTGGTATCTTTTCCTTTCATGTCCTTGACATTTTTCTTAGAGTACAGGCCAAATATTTTGTAGAAGTCCCTCACTTTGGTTTTGTCTGATGTTTCCTCCTAACAAGATTCAGCCCCACACATGTTGGTCAAGACGACTATGGAAACGATGCCACGTCCCACTCAGAGCTTTATCCTGGAGCTTTGGGACATCTGGTGTCCCGGGACTAGGGACATTAACCCTGGTCACTTGATTAAAGGAGTGACTGTCGTATTTCATTGTGAAATTATAATTTCCTCTTTGAAATTAGTTAGACTTCTGTAGAGAGGTAAATTGAGACCAGTGTAAATTCCTTCCACAGTGTCAGTCTAGATAAGCAAATGCTTCTCCTTCTTACCCACTTATTTCTATTAATTGTAATATTCAGCTACCCTGGATTTGACCCCTAGGAGCCTGGTTCTGGTGTCCTGTACCACATCTCCATGAGTGCTGGTTTCCTTTCTAGTCCGAATGGCTCCAAGCTTACTTACACTTTCTCTGCTCCACCCTCTCTCTCACAGGCTCTGATACCTTTCAGTGGAGAATTATTTAGAAAACGAGAGCTGGGTGCTTTGCTCCTGGGACATCGCAGCTCCTGGGCCCCATCAGCAGATGGAGCTACACCAACACATGCACGTCTAGCTCTGGAGCCCTCTCTGTGGGGTGTGTGTGGGTTCACACTCACACCTCGAATTCCACCCCAGCTCCACAGGACTAACAGTGGCCTGTCTCCCGCCTTTCCAACGAGTGCCGGGCATAAATACTGCTGTTACAGCACATCTACAGATTTCTTCAATCTTAAATATAAATCAGTTCAAAATTGGGAACCCACATAACTAGAAAACAAGCTGGCTAACTAGAGTGACCATATAATCTTTTACAGTTATTTATTGTCACAACTTCAAGGTACATGATTGAAACACTGGGTCTCAGAGTTACTTGGGGGGTGGTGTCCCCGTGTTTAGTGTGGCTTCTTATCCCTCTGAGATATAGTTGGCTTCACTGTTTCTGTTTTTATGTAGCCTCGATCTTGATGCATATTTTTGAGTAATGAAATATCAACATGATTATTAATGTCAAAAATATGCAAAAAGGTGTACTCCGAAAAACTTCACTCTCCATCCCTTCTGACCCCTCCCACTTCCCATCCTGGGCCCAACCACCCCTAATAGCAATCAGTCTCATTAGATTTCAGTTCTCATTTCTTGTATTTTTCTTTTTTTTTTTTTTAACTAAAATACAAGGATATGTTCTTATTTACTGTCTTTACCGCACAGTGGTAGTATGGTAAAGCAGTTCTTTTACACTTTTGTTTAGCTTCAATTTTCAACGTAACATTCACTCACCATAAATTCAGTCTGATGACTTTTAACAAAAGCATATGGTGTACAACTGTCACCAGCATCACCCCAACGTCCCCTCACATTCGTCTGCATTCCTCCCTACCACCCCATCCACCGCCAAGATGCTCCTCTGCACCTTGCCTTTGCCACCTCCGAGGATGTCCCAGAATTTGTCCTCTATCAGTTCAGAAACACCTTCCTCTTTCTTTTTTACAGAGCATGGTGCTCCACAGTACTGCCTATGTATTTTGCAAGTTTTGGACACTGAGGTTGTTTCCAATACAAACCATTCCCAACTTAATACTAACTCGACTTGTAATCTCTAATTTTACAACGGAGCGAGTGACATGCGTTCAGTAGAAACTGTATTTCAAATCCTGCATTGTGAACTTCTCTGGAGCTAGCAATCCATGGGAGAGTTCTCTCCCACAATGCTGGGCAGCAGCAGTGAGCTGCAGGGCCCAGCCAGCCACACGGCCACAGCAGGAATGGGTGAGACTCTACATGTGCCACTGTCTTGCTCAGCTAGGATGTTCACAGGTTACATGTGCAAGACACACTCCCCAAAAGAAGACTTTTTTTCAACTTATAGTTTATCAGGATATGATCACATCAAAACAAAGGAACATCCATCTTTTGGAATGACCAGTAATTCTACAGTGAACCACAGTGTACGGATATTTTCACACCTTTTGATGTATGTTTTACTAAAATGTAAACATACAGGCCATTGTGGTAAATATTGCCAAATTTCCCTTCAAAAGACCCATGCCCATTTGCATTTCCCTCAGCACAACAGGAGACCGCCGTCTCCTCACAGCCGGCCGACAGATGTGTTGTCAACCTTTGTAATTCCTGCCAATCTGACAGGTGAAAAATGGTATCTCAGGGTTGTTTTCATTTGCATTTCTCTAATTATGAGCGAAGCGGAACATCTTTTCATATGTTTACAGGCTATTTGTATATCCTTTATGCGGGTTATCTTTCACATCTTTTGCCTGTATTTCTATGAGATACACCTGCCCTCCTCAATTTTAACAGTTCTTTATCAGGGATATTAGTTCTTTACATCTGATGCATGTTGGAAATATTTTCTCACACGAAGCCTTTTAATTTTTCATAGGATTACCATGGTGTTTTTTTTTTCAAAATTGCTCTTTGTAAGCAAACTTAGCAATCATTTCCTACATTTGGGTTTTGAAATCATAGTTAGAAAACCTTTCCCTACATTCATAGCACAGAAAAATTTACCTGTATTTTCTTCTAGCATGTTAATGATTTCACACTTGTATTTAGATCTCAGGTCCATCTGGTGTTTATTTTTGTACATGGTGTGTTATGGGTTAATTCTGTCTTTTCTAAAAGGGCTGCCTGATTGTCCCAGTACAGTGCACTGAAAAGTTAACATCTAGTCCAGTCACCTGAGACGCCACCTGCGTCACACATGAAACTTGCTTATGTCCATGGGCCTATTTCTGAGCTTGCTACTCCCTTCTGCTGGTTTGTGCATTCATGTCCCAGCACCACACTTTATTACAGGGACTTTAGTTCCCTTTCATGCCTGGTGGAACTACTCTCCCCAGTAGCTTTTATTTTCCAAGATTTTCAAACTCATTGCATGCTTGTTTTTCATATGAACTTAAGTACTCATCACCTAGCGCTGTAAAAATGCTCTGATGATACAGTAATCAATTAACTTGGCAATACTGTCTTTGTTTGATATTAAATCAATTCACCTAGACCAAAACATGTCTATTGGCTCAAGACTACTCTTGCATCTCCTAGAAGTATTGGCAAGCTTTCCTCATATAGAATTTACCCATATCTCCCCATGTTTATTCCTGAATATTTTACCTTCTTCATTTTTATTATGTCCTTTGTCTGTTGTCTGTATATATATAAGGAAGCCATGAGTTCTATATGTTAATTGTCACCTTGCTGCCTTCATGAGGCTTTTTTTGCTGTTCAATTTACTTCTATCAATGATCCTGTAGGGGTTTCCTAGTACACCATCATATATGGTGTGGAGTTGATACAGTTTCAATTCATCTTGGCACATATCTGGGTCACTAACTAATTTATCTAGCTGCTAATACCACTGGGACCATTGTGAGGCAGAAGTGGAGATCACAGGCATCACTGTGCTGAGTCTCATCTCAGCAAAAAAGCTTCTAGTGCTACCCCATCAAATAAAATCCTGACTTTAGGATTAGGGCACATAAAATACTGTATAATGTTAAGGAAGTATCCATCTATTCCTATTTTCTTTAGTGCTATCTCAGGCATGAATATGGAGGTGATCTGTGAGGATAACTGTATGGTCCTTTTCCTTAGAACTATTATATGTGTACGATATTAAATAGATTTCCTTAGGCTGAACCAGACTCACCTTCCTGGAAAAGAAAAAAAACATCATTTGGTCGTGGTACACTGATGATGGATTTGGATTCAGTTTATGAAAAATTTGTTGGGTAGTTTTATTTCAATATTTATAAGTGATATTGTGCTATAGTTTCATGTACATAATATTTGCTTTTCCAGATTCAGGCACCAATACAATACTCACTGTCAGAAAAGAATTCAAATACATCCCTATATTTTCAATACATGAAAAGAATTTGTAAAGAGTGGAGAATATCTGTCTTCAAAAGTTTTGCAGAATTCCCACTGACACTAGCCTGGCCTTGTCCTTTTTCACAGTAATTCCTTAGTGACTCTCCCTAGAGCAGTGATGGTGAAGCTTTTATAGCTCTCAATGATACAAACAGCCTGCTGAGGCGTGCATGCCACAGGTTCACCACCACTGCCTACACCATTTATGGAAACTGGCTTGTTTCAGCTTCTATTATCGAATGATACTATATTTTAACTAATTTTCATATTTTATAGTTTTGAAAAGTACTGTTAAAGTTTTTAAAATTCCTTTTGGTTCAGGGGTTATGTCTTCCTTCCTATTTCTTATTTTATATATGTGCTTTCTCAATTTTTTGGTTAGTAAGATTTTTTTGTTCATTTTATCAATGTTTTCAAAAATCAGATTTTTGGATTATTAATTAGATCTATGGTTCTTCTATTCTTTACCTTTCTTGCTTGCTTTTACTATCACTATTTTCTTTTTTGTAATTGTTTTGTTTACTTTGTGTTTTTAACCAGATTTTTGAGCTGAGAATTTATTTTTGTTTTTTTTTACTCTTTGATTCATTAACAAAAGTGGTTCAGGATGAGAATCTTCCTGATTACTGCTTAAAATGTGTCTCATAAATTCTGATAGGAAGTGTTTTCATAATTGTTATTTCTTTTAAATGTGTTCGCCCTTTTTTTCAAGAGTTAACAGAAAGATTTTTTAGATTTTTAGATAAGAGTCTTTTTGTCATTGTTAATAATGCCCATATTTTAGCATTCTATGTTCAAAAAGTATCATTTGTAATATTTCTACTTTATGGAACTTACTGAAGTTTCCTCTGTGACCTAATATATAATAAATGTTTATAAATGCTCCATGTGTACTTGAAAAGGGATGTCTTACACTACTGTGGCATAATCTATACATCTATATGTACATGTATATTATATATTATGTCCACAATACCTTTCTTATTATGTTGTTATATTTTTATCCAATCGACCCACCTCCTGCTGAGCATGGTATGATAAAAATCCCCCATATTAGTGTGTTTGTGTCCAAGTCTTCTTGCTTCTTTGTAGTTTCCACTTTATAAAGGTGCTTCCTGTGTTACTACATGCACAGATGGTCACGTCTGCCATCTACCTGTCTGGTATTGTCATTGCTTTGTTTCTGAGTGAACACCTGCTTGGGGCCAGGCACGACCCACACCACCATCTGTCCTTCTCTGGACTTGGGAACAGTGGCCCCAGAGGGCCTCAGGGATCCTTTGCTTTGGTCATGAAGACACACTCTGGCTGGTACAGGTGCTACTCACCGATTGTTCTAGAAAGCACTCTTCCTTCCGGGCTCTTCCTGCCCCTCACTCAGCCAGCACTCTGGACAGATCCCTGCTGAGCACGGATGCTGCTTTTAGATTAACACACACACACATACACACACACACAAACATGCACAAACATGCACACCCAGAAACCTCAGCTCCTGTCTACTTGACACCGTGTCATGTTCAGCCTAGAGGCAGCAGGCTTCGGATGGAGGAGACTGAGGGGCTTCATTCAGCACGCTCCACCCAGCCGCAGGGGGCGCCCCGCAGCCCGGCCACTTCACAAGCCCAGTCACCACCACCCCACCCTGGGCATTCCGGGGCGAGCTCCGTCTGCAGAATGGCGAGGCAGGCAGGCGTCCTCTCTGCACACACAAAGTATTTTGGAACCAAAGCTTGCAGTCCTTGGCTAAGAGTCAAGTCTGGATGTAAATGCAAAGAGAACCAGTTAGACTTCATTGATTAGCAGAGTGGGAGAGGGCCCAAATGAACCTGGGGTTAATCAGCAGGCTAGAGGAGGGGTGTGGCTTAGTTCAACGCCATTAACACATGCTCCCTCCTTGCCCCAACACACAGTCAAAATGTTACCTAAAATTTGCCAGCCTAATTACAAACGCTGAGTCTTCAGCTAGCTAGTAGGCAGTTAATAGTCACTAGAAAGGCAGAGGCACAACGGGAAAGCTGTTCGCAAACCTTTCAAAAGAGCTGTTGAAAAGAGCAGCCGAGATAGGACAGGGCCAGGAAAAGGGTGGGAAGGGACCTAGCCTCCAGACCCTTGCTCCACACCAGTCCTGGGAACCAAGAGAGGAGCAGAGGTGCCAGGAGAACAGATTTTGTTCTTTCCAAATGTTCAAGCCTCTTCCTCCTAGGAAACTTCTCAGAAAGAGAGGTCGGAATGGGAGAGAGGCCTCAGGGCATAGGTTGGGCCTTGGGAAGTGGGAGAGGCCTTGGGATGTGGGAGGAGCCTTGGGATATGGGAGGGACCTTGGGACTGGGAAGGGCCTTGGGATGTGGGAGGGGCCTTGGGATGTAGGAGGAGCCTTGGGACTGGGAAGAGCCTTGGGATGTGGGAGGAGCCTTGGAATATGGGAGGGGCCTTGGGACTGGGAAGAGCCTTGGGATATGCGAGGGGCCTTGGGATACAGGAGGAACCTTGGGACTGGGAAGAGCTTTGGGATGTGGGAGGGGCCTTGGGATGTGGGAGGGGCCTTGGGATGTGGGAGGGGCCTTGGGATGTGGGAGGGACCTTGGGACTGGGAAGGGCCTTGGGATGTGGGAGGGGCCTTGGGATGTGGGAGGGGCCTTGGGATGTGGGAGGGGCCTTGGGACTGGGAAGGGCCTTGGGATGTGGGAGGGGCCTTGGGATGTGGGAGGGGCCTTGGGATGTGGGCGTGGCCTTGATGTGTGGGAGGAGCCTCTGTGTGGGGGTGGAGCTTCCTCAGTTGAAGGAGCCGCCTCTGCATGTAGGAGGGGCTTCAGCACCTGGGCCGGCCTCTGCGTGGACAATAGGCACGCCAGGAAGCCCTGCCCCTCGCCTACTGTCTAGCTGGTCCAGGTGACACATGGCACTCACCACCGTGCTTTCCTCTTCCTCCAGGAACAGCGCTAAACCACTTGCCAGGCCCTGTGCGGTCAGGCGGACCCTGACTGATACCCGGCCAATGGAATGTGGCGTAAGTGATGGATGCAGCTCCCAGGTCTGGTTCACACCGGCCTTTTCTGTCACTGTGCCGCACCGCCTCCCAGAACTCTCTCGGTTAACGTGACAAAACCCGTGACTGTCCTGAGCACCCAGCGCACATGGGGGACAGTGGGTCCCCGCCCCTCCCATGGGGGAAAGGGTGACTGACCAGGAAGTCAGCGGGGTGTCCGGCCGGACTGCGCTCCGGGAGCAGATGGACTCCCAATTCCCAGGTCTAGGACAGACGTCCTCGGCCCTGCGGGCTTGCCCTCCGGGTGCACGGACACCAAGCTACCTTACACACACACACACACACACACACACACACACACAGACACCCCGCTACCAGGGGCTTTCGCAGCCCCCAGCCTCCCTGCGCGCCCAGCAGGCCCCGGCGTTCCTCTTGGAGCACACAGAGCCCTGCGTTGGAGTTTCTCTTCCCTTTGGGTTTTCACACTCGGCCGCCTGCCTGGGCAGAGGTCCCCACTGCGGTGACTGCGCGCTTTACTGGGAGAAAGTCCTCAGGGTCAACCCCGATCCGCAAAACGCAGCAGGGACAGCTGATCACACTGCAGGAGTCGGCCTCTCATAGAAACGGCCCAGCCCAAAGAGGAGGAACCCGAGCCCGGCACGGACAGATCGGGCGGCACACACCTGAGGCCAGGCGCCAGGAGCCGCGCTCCCCTCCCCCGGCCTCCTCGGGCCAAGTCCTGTCCCCCACCGAGGAGCGGCTTTCCTGGTGCATTTCAGGGTTTGCCTGGAGAGCATCTGGGAAAGTGTGGGGAAGCACTGGCAAGATCGGCAAGAAGGAAAATAACAGACTTGTGAAATGAGTGTTGGTGGGCGAGGGAGCGCGCTCCTCACATCTCACTGAAACTAGGAAGCATCGGGCAGAGCTGCTCAATCTGCGTGTGGCCCGAGGCGCTCAAGGGACAGTGCCCGCTCCCCGCAAGTGTCCTCGGGCAGGGACCGAGCTTTGCACAGAAGTGGCATTTGATCTGCTTGGGGTATGACTCAGAGCACACCCCCACTTTGGCTCTCTGGGTGGACGGGTCTGGTTTGTGGGATATGACTTGGCTCCCAAGCCTGTCCCGGCAGTGCGGGTCCTGCGGGCCTCCCCGACCCGCTGCCAAGCCCCGCCCACTCCGCTGCTGTAGCTGAGCGCACTGTGGAAAGGTCAGGACTCCGCATTTTAATTCTGATTACAGCTTAATACAACACGTAGACCATTTGGCGGGGTGATTCTCTGCTGAATGTAGGAACATTTTAATGGAATTGTGTTATCATGCGAATGTGCGGCCAACTGTTCAAACAAGATACTCTCTCCAGCTTTCTTGAAGAGCTAAGCAGGCTGGGGGAGTGCGGAAAACACACGAACAGTCATTCCAGGATTGGACACGAATGTGCAGAGAAAGGGCCACTAGGCCTCGTTGGCACACGTCTGCCGCCTCACAGATTCACCCATGGCATTCAGCTGCTGACCGCACCACTGCCAGATGTCCACGGCCCGAGGTCCACCGTCCTTCCTGTCGCAAGCACAGCGACAAGAGGCAGCACCTGGAGGCCTCGAAGAGCCACCATCCAGGTGTGTGCCTTGGCACCAGGCCCGCACACCTGCACCTCTCGCACTCACTCCCTGCAGCCTCTTACACACACACACACACACACACGCACGCGTGCACACAGCCCCGCAGCCACCAAAATCACTTTCGGAATTTTTTCTACAAGCATGTATTGGATGAGAACCAAATCAAATTCAACAGTTAGGTTCAATGTTGACCCTATGGGGAAATTTGATGGTTCTCATTCAGTTCAGTTTGCAACCAGAATCATGGAAAAAATTAAGTTTTTGAACCAAGGTACTGCTGTAGTTTAGAAAAGAACCACACTCTAATTCTGGCTTGAGTAAGCCAGGTGGCCAAGTCGGATGGCAGTTGAGCCTGAGACACAGAGCATCAGGGAAACTGTCCCTCAGCACCTCCAGCTCACAGGCAGAGGACCTAGGGCACCAGAGACCCACAGCCTCTCCTCCCCCAGAGAAGCTGTGACCCTGGCTCCTGAACACAGACGGGCCAGCACCCTCCACTGGCACTGCGGTCAGCTCACTCAGCATCTGTCTGCATCAGCCCTGAACACAGGGGCCATCTCGCAGCATTCCAGGAAGCCTTTGCACCCCTGGGCAGGTGTGTGCCGTGCAGCTGGGCTGGCAAGAGGCAGCCCACAGAGCAGCGCCGGCTTCCCCCCTTCTGGAGCCTTCCAGGCGCAGCGGGGCGGTTCGAGTTACCTCTTCTCTCATCCATGGAACTTGTAAACAGTGACTTTTTGAAAAAGGGCCTTGTGAGTTTTTATGTATCCAAGATTTATGGAAATAATTAAGAAATTTGATTACAATTCCATTGTGGCTGCTTACTTGGAGAACAAAGCTTTTTTGTGAACACTTTCTCAGTCTGACTAATGCACTTGAGTTTCTTTTTATTTTTAAGGCATAAATTTTCCTTGTTGATAGTGACTATGTATAGTGGTTGCAACCAGGGCTGTTTTTACTAAGTTTCTAATCTAATAAACTCTGCAGAAGAATAATATCACTGTTTCCAGGGCCTGACGACACTCCTGCAGGGCTGGGAGCTCTCCACTCTGGGCCTTGATGGGCCATTTGCCTCATGGAGAGGGAGCAGGAAGTGGGAAAGAAATGACGAAGAGGTGGCTGGTATGGCCGGACCAAAGGGCTTAGTGGCCACAGAATATTCCTAGGCATGTGGAAGTGCAGGGACCTCAGGCCCAAGGTGGCCATGGGGAAGGATGGGCCCTACAGGTTCCACTACTTTCTGCTGGCCCCTGCTGGGTCCTGCTGGACCCCATAGGTTCCAGTTGGTTCTGTTAGGTCTTTCTAGGTCCTACTGGGTCCTGCTGGTTTCCACTGGGCCCTTCTGGGTCCCACTGAACTCTGCTGGGTTCTGCAGAGCTATGCTGGCTCCTACTGAGTTTTGTAGAAAGGAAAGTCCACCTCCTACCCTACCCACCAAACCAAAAGATCATATAGAAAGAAGTACTTAGTGAGGGAGGCTGGGGCAAGTTCAAGTCCCCCCTGGAAAATTTAGCAAGACCTTGTGCCAAAATTAAAAAGGGCTCCAAATGTAGCTCAGTGATAGAGCAACCCTGGGTTCAATCCACAGTTTAAAAAGAAAAAAGGAATGCTAAGCAGGTCCGAGGCCCTGCATATACAAATATATATACAGTTTTCCTGCACTGTTCTGGCACAAAGACTGCAGAAGGGGCTGACCCAACATAGCCTGAGCATCCACCACGCCAGGCGCCAGCACTGCTCTCCACCTCCTATAGCTGCTTCACAGTCACCGCCCCATGACACGCACCATCGCCTCAGTCTGGGAACTGTGCCTGGGGTTCCAGGACGGGTGGTAGAGCTGAAATTCAAAAGCAGCCATGCTGACCCTCGAGGGGACAGAGGGCAGCCAAGTGCTCTTCCTGTATCCTCTGAGGCGGGCACAGCGGAAGGGGACGAGAGGAACACGGTGTCCAGCAGCTCGTGACTCTGAGCCTTGCCCCTGAGCCTCCTGCACAAGCTGTCACCAGCCACGCTTTGGCACAGGATGGATGGACAGAGTTGGCCCAGCCTCCCCGAGGCCCTGGGGAGGGAATCTAATTTTAGCTTCCAGAGCCTAAGACCGCCGGTGCAGAAGATCATTAAACACTCGCTGTTCCCAAACCTCAGGGATCACAGGCAGTCTGCAAAGACCACCCCCTCTCCCAGAGAGGAGCTGGCGTGTCTGTGTCACCGCCCCTCATGCCTCACTGCCCAGGGCCCCAGGGATGCCAGCCACTCACGGGCATGGTCTCGGGAAGTAACTGTCCTTCCTGCTGCCCAGTACAAATGTTCTTCTGTCTCCCCGGGGAAGGCCTGGCAAGAATGGAAACAGCACTGGCTGCCAAGCAGCGCCGGGAGAGACAGGGGCTTGAAGATCAAGGAGAGTCCCCAGGTCGCCTCCTCCCCGCCAGATCTGCTGCGGAAATTCAGACTCTCTGCTTAGGTACTCGCTCGCTGCCTCGCCTCCTCCCTCCTCTGCTGACCTGGGGATGATGCCAAGGCCACCGCTTCCTCCTGGGCACCCTGCTCATTCTCCCACTCCTTCGCCTCCCTGGAAGGAATAGGAGAAATTCATCGCCCATGGGTTCAACCTGAAATCATCCATAACAGTGAGAAGGGAAATGCTGAACGAGGGGCTGAGTGAAGGGGAGGGACAAGCAGGGTAGGGATGGACACAACCCAAGTGCCCACCGACCCATGCACAGACCAACAAAACACAGTCCACTCAGGGCACGGAATGCTTCTCAGCTTACGCCTGCTGCAGTGGGGAGGAACCTGGGAATTTCTCCGCTGGGTGGAAGGAGACAGTTACGAAAGGTCACACAGTGTGCGACTGCGTCCGTGTGAACTATCCAGAAGAGATGGTTCCTTGAAGATCGAAGGCAGATCAGCGTCTTCCGGTTGCTGGCAGAAGGGAGGATGGGGAGGTGCAGAGTTTGATCTGGGATGATGAAAACATTTTGGAAATAGACGCAGGTCGTGCCCAGCATTGCCAATGTACTAAACGCCACTGAATACCACTCCCTTTACCATGGTTCGTCTAATGACACGTGGATTTCACTTCAATAAAAAATTTAAAAGATGAATTTGATGAGGATTCATTTCATGAGGAAGCATGCTTTGAGCAGGGCCCTAGAGAGAGAAGGCACAGCCGGTAGACAGAGACACAGAGGAGGGAGCCAAGGGAGCAGGTGAGTGGAACCAGAGCCCTAAATACGCGAGCGCATTTCTAACTTCACACAGCAGAAGGAACCCGGGGCCCTCTGGCCCTGAGCTACAGCCTCAGCCCCCAGGGAACACCTCTCTCCCACTGCCAGAAATCAGCAAGGGGGTCGCAGCCTTTCCTGAACCGGCCACTGGACAAACGGGACACGCCGGACCAGGAACATGCTGAGCTGTCCTCTGTCCCAGGAGAGGTGGAGAGCGAATTTATTAGTAAGTGGACTTGTAAGAAAAGGAAAGCTGTGACAGAAAGCCCAGGAGAAACTGGCCAATCCACTGCTATCGTGAGATTTTTTGCACACCTTTCTCAGGAATTTATAGGTCAAATAAGAATATCAGTAAGAAAATTCGTCTTCTTTCTCTCCTGTTACAACTGGTTTTTTTTCCACTTCTGCCCCCTCCAGCATCACACGGATGACACTAAATGAAATGAAGAAAATGTGTGACACGATTACCAAGTTTGGACCAACAAACATACAAAGAGCATTGTGTCCAGTAAACGGAGGATGTGCATGGTATGCTTCGTGTTTACTGTCCACTGGATCTCGAAAATTTCAGAAGCATTAGCGTCATACGAGTCATGTTCTCCAAATAACTACTAACTGGACTAGAAATAAAAAACTGCACTAGAAACAATAACAGGGAAAAAAAAGTCCTATGTTTGCAAATTAAGAAATCAGCCACAGGGATGGGGGTGCAGTTCAGCAGCAGAGCATGTGTTTAGCATGTGTGAGGGCCTAGACTCCATCCCCAGCATCAGAAAGGAAAAAAAAAAATAGCTTTAAACAACTCGAAAAGAAATAATAATGTAAGTTATAAGATACGTGGAACTGAATGATAATCAAGATACTACATATTACAATGTACAGGACACAGCTAAAACATTTAGGAGGAATTTATAGCTTTAAATATTTATATAGAAAAGAAGGTAAGCTAAAAATTAATGAATCAAGCTTCCAACCTCAGACATTACAAAAGATAGCAGGGTAAATTCAAAGAATGTAGAAAGTAGAGAATAAACATAAAAATGAAATTCATAAAACAAAACAAATATGATATAGATATGAAAGACAAAGTTAAAATTTGCTTCTTTAAAATACAGTTGAAAAAATTTTGATGAAAAAAGGACAATATTAAGAATGAAAAGAACAGCATTAGAGAAACTTTAAAGAATAAAAAATTATTGAGAGGATTATATGACCATTTTGTGACAGTAAATTAAAAACAAATGAAATGGACAAATTCCAAGAAAATAAACTGATCAAAACTGTCTTAAGAATACAATCTAAAGCCCTTAATATTCTTATAAACACACAGAAGTTGAAGCAATACTTAAAAATACCAGGTCAGGCCACTGAATCATTCATACAGTTTTATTAAATGTTAAATAAATAATCCCAATTTCACACAAATTATTCCAGAGTGCAACTATTCCATAGTTTTAAACTCATGTTTGAAAAAAGATTTGACAAGACTATCATCGAAAAGAAATTTAGAGGCCAGTATAAATCATGACATAGATGCAAAATTCCCAAACAAAACCTTAGGAAACAAAGTCGAGCTGTGTTTATAAATGATAATACATAGTGAGAGAGAGGAGGGGCAGGGATATAGCTCAGCAGCGTGGTGCCTGCCTAGCAAGCGTGGGGTCATGAGTTTGATTACTGGTACCCGCCCAAAATGAATTTATCATAGCATAATGGCATCATACTAACACTATAAAATAAATAAATGCAACTCATGATATTAAGATATTATAGAAGAAAAAGCATATGACTCTTATAGCTACTTTAAAAACATCATACAATTTTACATGACCATTTTTGGTGAAACTCTTAGCAAATTAAGTTTAAAAAAAATTTTTTTTGACCAAATAGAGAGTTTATACTACCAAAACAAAACAAACAAACCCTCCTACAGCAAACACCACTACTAACCGTGAAACATTAAAAGAATCTCCTTTACTATCTGACACAAGAGTTCCTAAAACTACCATATCTTGTCAACACTGGGTTAAAAGTCCTAATCTTCACAATAAAGTGAGAACGAGAAATTAAACTATAAGCTTTGAATAGGAAAGAATAGCACTCTCAGCACTCACAGGTGATATGATTCTATACGTGCAAACCAAAGAATCTAGAGACAAAAGCAACGAATGTAAAGATTTTACCAAAGTAGATGGACATAAAATCAATACACAAAATAAATTAATACTATATAACTCCAACAAGCAGAAAATAAAATTTAAAAGGTACAAAGTATAACTGCAGTCTAAAATCAAAAGTTTCTAAAAATAAACTCTCAGGATTTATCCTAAGAATCAATCTATGAGTAACACATAAAGCACTACGGCAGTGTATTACAGATGCCCCTAAGTATACGTAGAGGGAAACCACGTTCAGAGAAAAGGTTCAGTATCATGGAAAAGGCCAGTTCTCACCAAACTGTTTCAATGCAGTTCCAATAAACATGTTCACTGGATTTTAGGGTCCTGACAAGATTGTCCTCTATAATATTTATAGAACTGCAGAGGCCAAGAATATACAAATGGAAGGACACATCAGAGGAACACGTATCAAGTGGTGGGGAAGCATGATCTTCCGCTAAGCGAGACCCATTTCAAGGTTATAGTAAACCTCAGTAAGAAAGATGATGACGTACTGAGGCCAGAATAGGCAAACTGCACCCTGGGTGGAGTAAGGATCCCAGAAACAGAGCAGCCCGCTGGGACTACTTGATGCAGGAGGAGGTCTAACTCCACGTGCCGATCAGTGGGGAAGGGCTGAGCCGTTCAACCAATACTACAGAGACAACTTGTTTTTAACGTGGAGGCAAGCTGAGAATTTTCCTCCAGAGAATGAATTTCAGATGGATTAAAACTCCTATGTGAAAGCCGGGCGTGGTGGCACACGCCTTTAATCCCAGCACTCTGGAGGCTGAGGTAGGTGGAGCGTTGTGAGTTCAAGGCCGGCTTGGGCTACAACGCGAGCACAAGGCTGGCCTGAGCTACACAGTGCGACCCTGCCTCAAAAAACCAGGGCTGGGAGTTTGGCTCAGCGGCTTACGTGCCTGCCTGGCAGGTACGAAGTTGTGAGTTCAATCCCTGGTGCCACAAAAACAAAACAAAACAAAACAAAAAAACTCCTATGTGAAAGACAAAATCTTTTTTTTTCTGTTTGAAGTTTTTATTTCACAGTTATTATCATTATTATTTTTATTGGCAATATGCAAAGACAAAATCTCATAGATTTTAGAAGATAATATTTAAAGTTTGGGACAGAGACAGATTTGTTAAACGAGAATAAAAGTGCTAATGAAAAAGAAAATGACACTAATAAAATCAAACAGCATCAAAATGAAGAATTTCTATCTGGCATTAGACACCATTAAGGACAGGTTTTTAAACGTGTCAAAATGTACAAGACATCGCTAACACATACAGTTGACGAAAAATCAGTGTATGGAAAATATAAGGAATCCTTGCAAATAGGCCAGTAACTAAAACACAAATAATCCAGTAGGGGAAGATGGGTAAAGGAAAAGAATAGGCAATTCACAGAAGAAATCCAAATGGCCAATAATATATGAGAAGCAGCTCAACCTCACTGGAAATTATCAAGGGAAGTGGAAATTAAGAGAACCTTGGGATATTATATTTCATGATCTTCAGATGGCAAAGTTTTTAAGTCTTTGATGGGAATTTGAAGAAATGGTGTTTAAGAGCATTGGTCCTTGGAAGCATAAATCAATACAATCATTTTGGAGAACAATTTGACAATTACTGAAAATGCATGTACTCTACCACTAAGCATGAGAATACTAAAATAAACACGCGCACACGCACACACACACACACAGGCACACACCATAGTGAAATACTGCACATGAATATGAACATAATAAAATTCTGCAGAGCAGTTAAAATAAGCAAACCAGACATATGGTACTTATTATATATGTATACACACATATATCTATATATATAAGTAAAGATACTACTTAAGAACAATGTTGCAAACGAATATCGGGTGGCCTCACTTATATAAAAATTTTAAATTTTGTAAAGCAATGCTATGTATTGTTAATGAGTACATAAATATGTGAAAAGGGATAAAAAATACATAGGGTAAAACTATGCATGAGAATGAAAAACACCCTTGTTGGACAGGAGGGAAGGATATCAGCTCAAGATGTACAATGTGGACCTCATGGTGTATTTCTTTTTTAAAAGAATATCAAATTAAATAGAGCAAAGGGTGAGAGTCAGAAGCTAGTGGTAGGTAAACAGTTGTTGACGGTACTTTCTGTATTTATCAGCAGGCATCATATGATAAAATATTTATTAATCTATTTTAAATAGAAATCTCTATTGGTTTATATATCCTAGGGTGATTTTGTAATCTTTACCAATGCTAAGTAATTTGGTCAATGTGGATTTAGTTTTCTCTTCAAAAATAGATCACTTTGTTTTAGCCATTGATGTTTACTTTGTCATTTTTTTTCTTTCATTGTTTTCCAACTATACTGTATTTAAGCAGCTTTTCCAAACACTTAACATAAGGAACAGTGACACAGGGATGCCCATTTTAATGCAGGGTTCTTTCACCGTTGAAATATGAAACAAAGAGGAAAGAAAAACCCGTCTCGATTATCTGTCTTAGGGTCCCAATAATCACAATGCCCTAAATTTACTCACACACAATTAGATAGTGCTTTCCTCCTAGTTCAATTACTCATCCTTTAAAAAGGTGAAATAAACCTTCCTAGCTGAAACACTGGAAAAACAAAAAAATAAGACTTTAAACCTTACCCTGTCTCTTTCTGTTTCACACTGGCTTCTACAGAGGCAAATGTGGAGTCAACCTCAAGCCCACTTCCGCACACACCAGGGTGAGGCCCGTCCTGGGCGCAAGCGCTGACCCCAAAACTCTGGCTGCCACACGCTCCGGCCGCCACAGCTTTGGAATTAATAAGGCAGCAGGCGGAGTGCGCGATGCCAGCTCACGCGGGCCATGCTGGCTTCCAGCCGCCTGCCCGGGAAACCCCTAGCATTCTCCAGAATCCTCAGATTAAATAAATATCTGGCAAAGTGCTGCTGGCATAAAGGATAATAAATTCAACTCAATTCCCACCACAAACTGGCAAACTCCTTCAACAACCCAGTCCAATCTGTCGGCCTCAACTTCCAAATCGCTGGCAAGGGGGCCAGCAGGGCCTGCGGGTGGCAGCGGCTCCGAGTGGATCTCTCGGGCCTTGTCCCTCGCCAACACCGCCCGGATCCAGGGGACGGGAGAGCCGGAGGGGAAGCGACCCGAGGGGAGGGAAGGCCCCCTGCACGACTCTCTGCCCGCACAGTCTCAGCGTCGTCCAGTCTCCCTCACTGCTTCTCACTCAACGAGGGCTCCAAGCACAGGCTAGGAGCTCAGAACTGGGGGTGCAGCCACAACTAAAAAAGGTGCGCTCCCCATGGGGAAGAATTTCCAGGCTATAGGGAGAACAATGGGGCCCCTCTGGGTGATCGAGGTGACGTGGGTGTGGTGAGAACTGAGTACACAGAGAGGGTTTTTCCTTCACGCCCCGCTCCTGCCTGTCGGCCCAGATCCTCCACTGCGTCCTTCTGAGCGAGCCCACCCATCTGTCCCCTGGCCCAGCCCTGGGGCTCCCCAAGGACACTGTCCCTCTGTGGCCCTCCGAGGGGACTTCTCTCATGCTCTAGCTGGTACCCCCGAGGCCTAAAGCTGAAGCTGCTGCCCGCTTGCTCCCTGGGATCAGATCCAAAATGTTCTTCCCACTTCCTCTCAAAGCCGATGCCTCTCCACCCTCCTCCCCTGCCACCTCTGTGCTCCCGGCCACCCTGTGCCCTCTGGTCCGCTCTGCCTGGATCCTTCCCTTCCTCCCATCCCACGTCTGCCATCACCCTGTGTGGCCTCAGCATCCATGTAATGACCCGTCCACCGTCCTGGCCCCTCAGCTCCGGTACCTCCCCATCTCCAGGGGCCTTTCCCCCTCTAGCCTGGCCGTTCACACCTCCAGACACCAATAACACTGCCGCTGAAATCGCCATCACTAGCATTTGCTTGTCTGATCGCTCTGTCCCTCCATTCCCTCATGCCAGGAGTGACCCATGCTCTCCTCCGATGAAGTAAGACTCCCACCCGCAACCTCCAGAGTCCCCCACAGCTCACTTTCCCCTCACCTGGGGTCTCAGGATCTGTGTCTACAGCCCCCCCACACCCTGCCCACCTGCACCCTCTCCCACGATGCGATGGGCTGAAAGAAGGAAGAGGAGGGTGAGCAGAGTGTGAGCCGGAGAGAAGGGACGGACAGGGAAAGAAGGAACGAGCCGAGCGATGGGAGCGCTACCCCTGGATGGGCCACGGGGGGCCACCAGGAACGGTTCAGACGACCCTGCCGATGGGTCTCGGTGACACTCAAGGCCACCCATCCTTCCCCGCCTCTAAGGCCACGTGGCCATGACTCTGAGAGGACCCTGTCACACCTTCCACCCCTCAAACATTCAACGTCACCGCCCCCCACCACCCACCTGATGACTTGGCTTCACGTTTCCTTGAGCAAATAGGAACCGTCAGCCACAAACCAACCCCCAACTCACTCCGTCTTCACCCGCTCCGGCAACACCGCCGGGCCTCCCCGCCCGCTTCCCCATCAGAGGAAACAGCGTCCACGCTCTGTCACCCTGCCCCTACCGGACTCTGGGTCCGTCCTGTTGCCGCAAGGTCTTTTCTCACCCAAGTGCCTATCCTCTCTCCTCTGAATCATCCGGTTCTCCCTGCCTAGTGGGTCATTTCCCAGCTACACACACTCTAGGGTCCGCACAGTGTGAAACCTTCACTGATGTCACATCCGGTCTCCCTGCCCATCCTCACAGCAAGACATCCGGGGCAGCTGCGCTGTGAGCACACTGACCCGTTCTCATCTTCTCTCCCTCACGTCAGCTCGGCACGCTCTCTCCGTGCTGCTGGGATCGTTTTTACTCACATTTAGTTGCCATGGCCCGTGCACACCTGTAATCCCAAAAACCTGGGAGCCTGAGGCAGGAGGATGGCAATTTTAAAGCCAGCCTGGGAAACGCAGCAAGACCCTGTCTCAAAATAATAAATAAAAAAGGGCTGGAGATGGATGCAGCTCTGTGGTAGAGCGTCCCTGAATCCATCTCCAGTACTGCCAAAAACAAAAAAACAAAAAAAGGACTAAGGAGTCTATGTGGTCACACAGAATGGTCATCTCTTAGCTCTCGGAGCAGGTGACACGGGAGTATGTGTCCCTCTTAGTCACCCCCATTCCCGTGCAGCTTCCACATCTCCCTACCTCCGCCTCCTCCTCTCCCGGGGGACCAGTTTGAGTCTCCTTTGGTGGAGTCCCCTCTGTGTGACCCCCAAATGCTACAGCACCCCACTGCTCAGTGCCAGACACCTGCCCACTTCACTCCCCAAGTCCCCTCCCCATCCTTGGACTCCACGCATATCCGTACGCTGCGACCCAAGTGCACCACACTCGTGCCAACCTCCCCACTCACCAACCACTGCTCCCACCAGAGACCTAATTTACCCACAAGCCAGTGCCTGCCCCACACCCCAGCCCTCCCTGTCCCTCTGAATGACACGACTACCCCTTCCGTTCCTAAAAGAAAGTCTTCCTCGCTTCTCTCACTCTCACTCAGTACCCTGTCCTCCAGGGGCCTCAGCTGCTGCCCAACATCTCACCTGCCCTCTGCAAACCAGGGGACCCTGATTCTCCCTGGGGTCCTGAAGCTGCCTCCCCATGTGACTTCTCACTTCTTCTCTTGGCTCCCCAAATCCATTCTCTACCACAGAAGAGACTAAAATTTTTAATTCCATAAAACTAAATCCCCAACATGAAAATAGTGGTGCAGACACTTTGGAAAACAGCCCAGAAGGTCCTCAAAAGGATGAACCCTGAGTTACCAAGTGACCCAGTAATTCCACCCTTATGTCATACTCTAGAGAAAGAAAGCAAATGTCCACCAAAAACCTTGCCCACAAAGAGCCACAAAAGCATTATTCAGAGAAGCCAAAAGGAGGAAACAAACAGAATGTGTGCCAGCTGATGAATGGATAAACAAAATGTGTCTCTCCACACAATGGAGTACTATTCATCCATAAAGAATGGAGTTCTGATCCACACTATAACATGGGCAAACTCATAGACATGACGGTAAGTGGAGGAGGCCAGTCATGAGGTTGTGGACACTATAATTCCATTTATATGAAGTGTCCACAGTGCACAAGTCTAACAGCCACAGGAAGTAGATTTGTGGTTGCCTTGGGCTGGAATGTCCTAAGAAGAAACAGGAAGCAACCGCTACTGGGTACAGGGTTTCTTTTGGAGGTGATGAAAATCGTTTTCCCACAACTGATGGAAGCAACGGTTGCACAACTCTCAATAGCCTAGAACTGTATACCTAGTCGTAGTAAACCCATAGTGCTCCCTTGGTTAAGCCTTCCAATGGCTTCCACAGCACTAAAACTGAAATCCAAGCTCTTTACTGTGATGTACAAAATGATGTGTACCCTTGCCTAGGACCTGATATCTCGCCGCTTCCTCCTGTATCAGAAACTCTGGTTCGGTGGTTTAGGGTAAATGTCAACTTGATTAGCCTGGGATCCACCCACGAGATTGGTGGAGTACACTTCTGGGGCTGCCTGGTTGGGCTGTGGAGGCCTAGCTTTGGTTACAGTACCTGGTCCCTGGCTCTGCTTCCCAGTCACTATGAACTAAGCCTCTTTCCTCCACCACACCCTTCTGCCTTGATGTCTCTGCTGTGCAGCCAGCCAGCCATGGACTGAATGCCCTGAAACCATGAACTGAATTAAACCTCTCCACCTTTAATATGTGGGTGTTAGGTCTTGGGTCCCAGCACTGGGCATTCCGATCGGATGAATATATTTGGCCTGTGTGTTGGTCACATCTAACAACGACAATAGCAAACTTCATGGTCTGTCACTTGGTCTTCTTCCCTCTGATGTTTATGTGGCCTTTCTCTTTGGCCCCTCCAGGACTAAGTGAAGATGTCCTCAGGGGAAGGTTTTAGATGTTGCAGATACACAAACACACACAGAGAGACTGTAAACTTTGCATCACACTGTACTTTTCTGGTTTCTTCGTTGTTCTTTCCACCCCCAGAACCTGTCACACTAACTGCCCCTTTGCTGTCTTTCTGCCAAGGGCTGTCAGCACCCCGAAGGGGAGTCCCTGACTCTCCTCCACAGCACACCATCCTCGGCATCTGCACAGAGCAAGAGTGCGTGCTGTCTGCTGCATGAACGAGGAAAGAATCAGGGAAAGTTTCCTGGGGGAAATGACCAGTGCTAAGCTCTGAGGATGACAGAATGGACAGACCTGCAGGAGAGAAGATGCAGAGGCCAGAGGACTGAGAACCCGGAGGAGCGGGGCCATGGGGGCCCAGGCAGGTCAGGCACCGCCTTGTGAAGCTGGTTCAGGAGTGTGGATATAGTGCAGGCCTAGTGAGGAGGAACCCAATGATGTCACTGGGAAAGTGGAAGAAGGAAAATGGAGGCTTGGGAAGAAACCTCAGAGAGAATGAATTGTGGTGGGAACAGGGGGAGGGAAGAGATCATGGAACTTTATCACAGATGGGGAGCAAGGATGGGAAGAATTTAGTTCTGGAGGTTTAGGAAGTCAATACAATGACCTGCGCTGTAAAACTGGGGTGTCAATGCTGACACGTTGACACCCCCCCATAAAAGCAGATGAGCTATCCATGGGTTGGCCACAGGAATAGGAACTTAGAGAGACAGAAGGAGCTCTGGGTGGTAGGGCAACCAGAAGGTGGCACCCTAGAGAGCCAGGAAAGAGTCTGTTTCAAGGGAAAAAAAAAAAAAACCCTCAGCAGTCCATGCTGTTGAGGCACCAGAGAATGAGGACTGTCCCATGTGGACAGGAGGTGGCTGGCAGGAGCACTTTCAGGGGTGCGGCAGTCAGGTTACCAGGTAAAGACATCTAAAGACATCTGGGTGGGCTGGGGGAGTGACCGCAAGGTTAAAGAAATGGAGAGGCGGTATAATGGGGAGAGTCAAGAAGAGTGACAGCTAATACTGACTCTGTGGCATGCGGCAGGTGCAGGGCTCTGTGGATATGAACCATTTCATCTTCACGGAACCACACCATGAAGTGGAACCAGAGAAGCGAGGCAACTCCTCCTTCACCCGGAAGACGGAGCAGATCACGGGGACCCAGCGCACAGCGCAGTGGGGACAGGCAAGAGAAGGACACTCCGGGAAGGTGGCAAGCTGGGGGCGTGGCTGGCGACAAGCTGGGGCCCCGCCTTCTGAATGGGTGGAGGGGCAGGAAGTGACCACTTGCTGAGAGTGAGGAGGGAAGGTGATTGAATTTGAGTTATCAGATATGAATTCCAGTTGTACTGGCCTAGTTGGTTTTCTACTTAGATGAAAAACAGGCATGCTGAAAATACCCATCACTTTGAACTTTATTTTACAACCAAACAAAGTCAAAAGTTGAAGACTTACTTCCAAAATCATAGAATATCTTTTCCCCTTTGCTAGATTCCCGGTGGTCCCCTCCCCTGAATCTCAGCCCACCCCAGGGATGAAGGATCCAACTATTTAAAGTTTAGTCTGCCCTTCAGACCTCATTATTTACTTTTTAAAATCTCCAGTGCTGCAAGTTTTTAAAATTTATTGTGTAATATTTAATGCTTAGAAAGAGTCATGTTCTACTAACCCATCCCCACCTCAAGCATGATTTAGGAACCAGAACTTTCCATACAAAGCCACTGGGGGCACTTTTTTGAGCCCCAAAGATCCTGATCTTTGTGCTTAGAATTCCTATAATTCCTAAATCTAGTTTTACCAGGAGTGTATACATCTATGAAAGCTATAGTGCTTGGTTTTCCTCCAACATTTTATTATGGAAACTATCAGCCATGAAGAAGAGCTGAAAGAATTTTACAGAGAAAACCTCACCCTCACTGTCTCAGGTTACAATTAACATTTTGCTATTTTTGCTGTCTTGTAAGTATCCACCCAGCCTTCTTTCTGTGAGTTTATTGATCTATTTTTTTAACGCATTTCAAAGTAAATTGCAGACAGCAGTGCACTTCTGCAGACATGTCATTAATAAATGTTCAATATCTGCAGTTTGTTTGTTTGTTTGTTTTAGGTAAAATTTACAGAGAATGAAATACATAGACCCCAAATTCTCTGTGGAATTTTGACAAATGCACCCACCTGTGTAAACCAACCCTTCTGTGGAGGGACAGGGCATTATTCTAACCCAAGGAAGTTCCCCTGTGTCCCCCCTCCAAGCAAATCGTAGACACTGTCACTCACAACAGGGACAACTGGTTGCTTTCTACCGTAGATTAGCTCTGCCTAATCCAGAAGTTCATGTAAATAAACATATAATGTGTACTCTTGGTGTCTGGCCTCTTTCACTCAGCATGACATTTTCTGAGCTTCATTCATGTGTGATAGATAACAGGAATTTGCTCCTCGTGACGGCTGAGTGGTATTCCGTGATGTGGATAGACATCTGTTTGTCCGTTCGCCTGTTGGTAGACAGCTGGGTTGTTTCTTGGTTTTAGTTAGTATGCGAAAAACTGCCCAGCACATTCTTATACAAGTCAATGTGTGTGAACATATATTTCATTTTTCTTGGTAAGCGTTTAAAAGAACAGCTGAATCCTAGGGTACATATACCCTTAGTTTAGATATGAGTCTACCAGATGTTTTCCCAGTGTTCACACCAAGATACCATCCCATCAACCATGTCTGACGCTTCTGGTTGTGCCACAACCATGCCAGGTTTTGACTACTCTATCTTCTTAATTTTAGCCGCTAGGCTGGATGTGTTGTGTATCTCTTTTAGTTTTGATTTGTACTTCCTGTGTGGCAGATGTTTGATGATGACCATTGTCAGGATAAGAAAGGGCCCTCCTAGCCTTACCATGCTAGGAGTTATTGGTAGTTTTTGTGTTAATTGCTTTCAAACATTTTTTCTGTAGGAATCCTTTCTGACACCAGACTCTCTCGGCGATAAGGAAGGTGACTGGCAACTTCATCCTAGAAGCCCCTCTCCTCCACTTCCTGCCACAGGCAGTGGTAGGAGTAGCTGGTAAGGACAAGGACAGCGGTGCTCTAAGCTGAGAGAAGGACAATGCCAACCATGAATACTACGCTGTCTGTAGAGTGTTGAAAGTAACTGGTCCAGATAATCCCAAATCAGAAATGATCTGCTTATTGTAAAATTAAATCTGGCCATAGCTGAAAGAACCAGGGTCACACTTGGGGCAGAAACATCTGGAATCATCGTAGCCCTGGCGTGAAGAGCACCCCGCCGCTGTCGTGTATCCACAGGGCACTCGGCTCGGCATCCTGGAAACAGGGCTGGTGGGAGGCTGCACCTCTCATGGGGAGGGACCTCAGCTCTGCTCTCCAGCGCTCACTTCCTGGGCCCTGCAGGCGGGCTGGGTGACTTTCTCTCTGGCACCCGGGGTGCGTCTGTCACTGTCCTGACCACACTCACTCACCGCCACCGTTCACGTGTCTGCTTCCTCTTTGAGGCCAGAGACCATCTTGTGTTTATCTTCCTGTCTCCCTGTTGGCACGGAGCACAGAGCTGGCCCCAGAAGAGGTGCCCAGAGCACGTGGAACTGAATGAATGGAGAAGTGAGTGGGAGACGCTGGGCACCCCCTCCCCCGGCCCTGCCGGTATTTTTGCGCCTTGACATTCAGCTGCATGCCTCTCACCCGCTCTGGCTGGGGACAGAACGCAGACTGCAAGGGTGTCCTGCTCTCAGGACACGGATACTTCAATAAAATACATGCATAAGCATCGGCCACAAGCTGCACACTGGCACCCACACGCGAAGGGGCTCTGTGGGAGTCAGGCCAGTTCCCACCCCCAAACCACGGGCCCTGGAGGAGCCGTGAGAAGGGACGCTATCTTTAGACAGCTGGACAGTCTTGCCTCAGAGTCCAAGAGACACCCTCTACACACTTCTTCTTTTCCAGATCTGGGGCCTCATGGCCGGCTCTGGTGACAGAAAAGCGCCCCCCACTCAAGAGGTATCACGTGCCACCATCAGCACCCATCCACCCACAGAACATGGAGTACACACAAGCTCATTATCACTGCAGTGTGCGTTACTCTCTTGGACGATCTCTTTCCAGAGACAAGGATAAGCCATGTAGCAAGGAGAGCTCTGAGGGCCCAGGCAGAAAGAGATGCCAAAGACCAGCAAGGGCTTAGGAAGGGATCCAGAAAACTGAGGATGAACTCTTCAGCTCTCACAGGGAAAAAGCTGGGAATGTGTATGCTGGGCTCAGCAGGGGACTGCCACTCTTGCACCAATGGCCCCAGAATCTGGATAAGACTTCTCTGTTTCAAATGCAAGCCCCAGCTGACATCTGCACATGGGGTCTCCCTTGGGAGTGACCATAGTACCGCTCCATTCATCTTCCAATTCCAGGTAAGAGCAACCCTAAGTGAAACCTAGCATCAGCCTGCAGTTTTCTCTCAAAGTGTCTGCTCTATATCTGCCTGAACTGTACACAGAAGACACAGAGGAAGGATTCCCAGGCCCTTGCTAACCTCCTGGCCCAGCACACTAGGTATGCATGGGACAGTCGTGCCCAAGGGCAACCCCACTGCCTGGATCACAGAGGAAGTCAGGTGTACAATCGTGGCAGGAACCGCAGGACTCCTGGTCCCTTGGGTCTTTGTTGCGCGTCATGGTGCAGCGTTTTTTACAGACTGCGTCCTAAGCCCGGCTTGCCTCACCACATTCAGTCATCACTCCCAAGGTCCAGGATACCTCCTGCCCACAGGCAGGACCCAAACAGGGAAGGAAGGGAAAGAGGACCAAGAACTTGCAGTGCCCTCCTGCAGGAGGTTGCCCAGCAGTCTCCTGTCCCACCTGGCCACCCTGTCACCCCACTCGGACTGTCACCGGGAGGAAGGGGGAACAGGAAGCACAATCACTCGCCATCGTCCATCTCTTCCCTCCTCTCCTGATCCTGGACTTTTCTTCCTGCACACTACGGACTGCACTGTTTGCTCGGGGGTCACGGACACAGGAGGGAGAGACGGCCTTCCCCCCAGTGCAGAGGAGCGGGTGCCCGGCAGCAGAGGCAGGCTGGTCCTCCGGAGGCTAATACCGTCTGGGAATCACCCTTCTTTCCCCTAAAACAATGCTTGCAAACAGAAAGCTCATTCTGTTGCTGCTTTTTAAACAGTGGCCTAAAATGCTTCCAATTCCATTTTTAATTTTTTTCCTTATACCAAGTGACAAATATCACCCTGCTCCTGATGGAGCTGTTCAGTTTTGCACTGCAACCAGAGTTTCCCAAGTAGTAAGGACTTTGTCTTTTTCATGAATACAAAGTCTTTCCAGTAAAGGTCTACTTCTTTTTTTTTCCCTTTTGCAATCCAAACACTGCAAATGACAGAGGAGAGTTCAAGACATTCATTATGCATCTCTCCCAGGCTTCTCGCAGCAGAAGTCTGATAAACTACCTGCATGCAATACCGGTGCGCAACCCGCCTAACTTGCTTCAAGTGTCGAGGAAATGACCCCGAGGCGCTGGCAGTTTCTGCTGCTGATGCAGTATGCAGATTCTACAAACAAGATTTAGCTTCACAGCTGGTTTTCAGAACAGCTTAGAGTCAAAGTTTCAAAATACAGAACACAGCGAATGAGTTCTTATCAAAATGTCAAAATCGATTTTGCCAGAAAACCTTGGCCTGGAACATCTGTGAAAGGTTAGGGGCGTGCGCCACTCCCTCCGGTTCACACAGCTGCCAAAGTAATCAGGGCAAATGGAACATGACGAAGCTGCATGAGGCTCCGGGGGTCCCCCAGAGGAAGTGAGGAGGTTCAGGCTCTCCAGCCAGGAGGAGGACCCTGGAGACCCGGGAAGGAAGAGGAACCTGCCGGGCAGCAAGCAGGGAGCAAAGAGCCTCTGCTCGTCCCTGGGTGGAGCTGGGCACCCTCGGGACAGGGGCCCATGGCAGCCCTTGGCGATCTTCCCTTGTCCAAGTGCAGCTCAGAGGTGGCCTTGAAACAGGACAAGGAGAAAAAATGAGAGTTAAAAAAAAAAAAAAGCCTCTAGTCACGTTCTCCCAGCGGGTGTGATCATCCATCAAAAAGCCAGCTGGAGCAGGACTCCAAGTTTGGGGCTCAGTCTCCATCCGCACAGGTTACAAATCTCACCGCCCTGCAGGACTGGGTCCGAGCAGGGACTGTCTCTGTGGAAGGAGGCGCTTTAGCCCAGTAGAAAGAGGAAGGCCAGCCGGAAGTGCCGGAGCACGAGGGCATGGCTGCTAGGCCTGGCAGGCGGGCGCCGCGACAAAGGACCCCGGGCCTCACCCGGGATGCCTAAGTGGCGGATGCTTTGATCGCATAATCGGCCGCATCTCCAGCATGCTGTGGGCTTCCGCTGAGGTCAGAGCTAATTACTGATTCTAATTTTTTTCACTTCAGACAGAACCATAACACTATTAAGATCTAATACATTTATTACTGTGATTCTCAACCGGGCAGTATTAAAACTTGTGAAAGTGACTTTGCAAATTACCAAACAGTCACCAAGCTAATGAAGCAGGACTTTTAAAGTGCCTGAGAAATAATTCCTATATTATAAAGACAGCAATCTGTGAAGGGAGATTTGGTTTAAAAAAAAAAAAACATTATAACGTATAATGGAAAATGTTAATCTGTGGTGAATCCAATCAGAGAAGGCAGAGGAGAAAAACAAAGGAAAGGGAAAATACTAACAGAGGGTCTGCCCTGGAGCCCACAGGCAGTGAACTTTCTGGGAAGGAGGTTCCCTCTAGGCCTCCCTGGTCACGGGGCACTGCTGGGACACCTGCCCCTGTGCCACGTCCTCTGTAGCCCTCTTGGAGAAAGTGCTGGGGGACCCCGTCTCCCCAGGCCCTGAGCAAAATCCCTGGCCTCGGCTGAGAATTAGCTCTGCCTTCCCCACTCACAGCGACCTCAGCTCTCTGCCAAGGAAGCACAGCATACATCTCAGAGGACAGCCTGTCCAGGGATCCGGCTCCAGGTCACACGGCCTGAGAGGATCGGGGTCACTAGGACTGCAGACACATCCCCAAGATCCACACACCTTGCTCGGCACTCAGGGCTGCCCCCTGGGCACAGCAGGAGGCCGTGATCGGGAAGGGAGCGCGTGGACCGGGCCTGCCTGGGTGCTAATGATGAATCATACACATATTAATTAGCTCAGGTGCACCCCTTCAGAAGCAGCTCTCTCCTTAATGGAAAGGCTTTAGCAGGTGCCACATCAAAGCACAGTGCAGCATAAAGCCAAGGAGACAGGCGTAAACGCCAACACCGGCCCAGAGAGAGGAGGCCCATGTTTCTTGTTAGCATCTGACAGCAAGCACCGTGTGCTACTTACTGAACCAAATCCTCCTTTATGCAAAAGTGTTTTTCTCATTCTTGGCCCAGTGGTTTCAACGGGTGCTCCCCCCCACAGATTTCAAATCCTATTATACAGTAAACATCTGTGGCATTAATTTTCGCCCTGTAAACAAATGCAGGCAGCTGCGGCAGATCATTTGATGAGTCAATCAATATATGAGCAGCACTCCGCGCCTGCCTTCTTCATGCGGGTGAAAGGAAACGGGGCTTTCTGGGCCCATCTGCAGGGCCGGCCATCGGTGACAATGGCAGAAGGAAAACAGATTTCCCCTTTTGTGTCAGGCAGGGACCTAGCCACTTCCCTAGGCACATCCGAAAGGAATGACCATAACCCAGGCACGCAGGCTTCAGGCCTGCCCCTCTGCGTACACCACTGTGTGAGGCCGAAGTGCTGAGCTGTGTCTGCACAGCGTGGAACTGCGGTTCTCCATCAGGAATGATTCCACCCTCAGGGAATGCCAGACCATGTCCAGAGACATTTTCGGGATCACAGCTAAAGGACAGGGCTATCGGCATTAGTGGGCAGAGGCCAGAGATGCTGCCCACCCTGCTTCAATGCACAGGACAAGCCCCACAGCAAAGAAGCAGCCAGCCAGGAATGTGCACGGCACCAACGCCGAGATGTCCGGTAGGCATTCGTGTCTTCCAAGAAATGCATCTTCCCTCCTTGATGTGACTCATCCCTCTCCAACAAAGGAAGCTTGGGTGATTATGCCTAGTGCCTTCATGACTTCTTTCCTATGACCCACTTGGGGAGCCATTTCTGTGCTGCCTTATTAACCCCAGCTAGTCGCCTGGCCACTATGGGCCTTGTGTCTACCTGCCTGCCTGTCTGGGCCACCTGCAAAGCCAGGCCAGGGCCTCCCAGGGTGACCCTGGGCAGGGGCCCAGCTCCAAGGGCACAAGCCTCGCTCCATGTTAATCTCTGCAGGGCTGGAGTCTGCTGGGCAACAGGAGTCCCCATGGCAGAGCCTAATGCACCACTTCCTTGTGGAACTGAACTCTTAAGTCTCAGCCTCCAGGTTTGGATCCTGGGCAACCCTGCCCCCAGGGTGAAGTCAGGATTGAGTGTGCCTCCTCTGCACTACCAGCCCCTGAGAACAGCACCCAGTGAAGGACCACCCTTCCCGGCTTTATGGCCCGGGGGACTGTCTATTCACCCATAGGCACATACTCTCCGTCACTGTCTTCTCGGCATGTCCTCTGGCGTGGCTCTGAGTCCTTGGCCAGGCCAGTGCTCTTCCTGGAATTTGGCTGGACCTGCCCTGTCCCCCAGAGCTCAGGGGCAGCTGTGTCCTTGGAGAGCTCAGTGCCTGGAAGCTGTCTCGCGTCCCCCACCAGGAAATCTAGCCCAGCTGCTCGGACCCAAATGAGAAATAATTCCCATCCTGACATCGTACTGGATGGAAATGAGCTCCCTGGATCCTCCTAACAGCCCTGGGAGAGGGACGTGATTACCCAGGCCCAGAAGGTTAACCAGCTGACCCAAGACCACACAGCTGTGCAGGAGTAAGCTGTCAGCCCAAGATGAAGCTGGCAATTGATCCTCCAGCCATGGGCTGCAGAGGGGACTGCATTGCTGCTGCAGCACTGGTGGCAGTAGAGGGGCAGAAGATGGGCAAGTTCCCCTGCCCGCTAGGAGCTGTTCCCAGGCCCTTGGAGGCTCCACCTTGTGAGACCCCTTTTGCTCAGCCAGGGAAATTTTCTACTGTTCAGAAACAGGCCAGTGTGCTCAGACACAGAGTCTCCTCTCCTTCCCAGCCCAGGAGAGAGACACTTGGGACCCCAGAGAAGGAAACTGAGGACCAGAGAGGAGACATTGCCCGCCTGTAATCACAGACCCAGAGGCGGAGCTGAGTGAGCATTTTCCACATCACTGCAAAGGGTTCTTCTTTTCCCTGACGTCCTCCGTGACCATAAATCATGATATGTCAACTTGCCTGGAGCAGGCAACACCTAGCAGATGAAGAAAGCACAGTTCCGGTGTGTCTGTGGATGATTGACATGCTGGCAGCAAAATGAGGAGGAAGACCCGCCCCAGATGAGGGTGGCACTGACCAATAGGCTGTGGCCTGGATGGAATGAAAGGGAAAGGAGGAAGTGTGTCCATTCTGTTGTTTTGTTTTTACTTTCTTTTTTTATGAAAAAAAAGTGAAACAGAATTTCATAACAAAATAATAGGAGAATAACAATAGTTAATACATTGCATATGGTCATCTTCAAAGTAGTTACTCAGAGTACAAGATACAGGCATAAAAAATTCTCCAATCAATATTAGCGCAAACCTTTCTTCTCAGTGAACTGACACATTCACAGTATGGCTAACTTGTATTTTTCTCCCTTTTCCCTTCCTTCATTTCCCCTTTCCCTTTTCCCTTTTAAGTAACTGCTTCCCATTTCACAATATCTAGTGTATGTTTTAGACCTTATTTGCTTTTTCAATGTCTCACACCAAGGAGACAATAGGATGTGTACACATGTGAGTCTGACTTAGTTCACTGATGAGTATGGTCTCAAGTTGAAGAGCTCCAGCCTCCTCGAGGGGACGCATCCTCTGCCGCCCTCACCTCTGGACCTCGGCCTCCCGTCTCCTCGGCCTCCAGCACAGACTCACAGGGCAACGCTCCAGGGAGCTTCCAGGCCTTTGACCTTGGACTGCTGCTGCGCCCTTGACCCCTCCTGTTCTGCGGCTTCCACCCTCTTGGGCTGAGCAGCTCCTGGGTCCTTCCGCTCTCCACACACGGACAGCCACTGCAGACTGTGCAGCCTCCGATCCTGTGAGCCCACTGCTGACTCCTCTGCATACTTATACTCAGGTCCCCATTGATTCTGCTCCTCTAGAGAACCTAACACATCCTCCAAGCCCACCTCTACCGTGGGAGGAGTCTCTGTGGTCTTCTGAGAAGGAAAACCTCTCAGCACTCAGTGGAGATGACAGTGGCCATCAGAACTCTGAAGTAGCCTTGTCATCGTGATCCATCCTGTCCTTGTGGTCCCCATTCAAAGTGATGCCTAAGCCCATCACGTACATAACTGTGCTCTGTTGCCCTTCTCCAGTAGTAGTTGCCCCACCCTGGTACACAGGGACCCTACATGAGGCTGGGATGCTCCCCTGAACCAGCATTGCCTCCCTAAAGTGGAGCCATTATGGGCCCCCCATTCCCCTTACCTCAGGGTCCACTTGCCAGGAAGCTGGCTGCCTCAGGAAACATGTGCTCTTTGGGGTTTCTCCAAAATGTGGCTCCAGCTGATAGACAATGTCTCACACCCTGCCCTAGATTCACCCACCTGTGGGCTGCTTCCTGTATCCCCTAAAAGCCATAGGGTGGCAAGAGAAGCTGGGTTTATCCTGAGTCCCCAGAGCGAGGTCCTCCAAGCTGGGCTTTGAGTAGAATCTGTCAATGGAATTTTGTCCCAAGTCTGTTCCCTTGGAAGCAAACCTCTCATGAACATCCTGGACTCTGGGGGCTGTAGTTCCTGGACCACCCATTCAAGCTGCACCGTCAGAACCATATCCCAGCACAAGGACAGAGGGTGGCATTGGCTGCTGTAGGCATGGGTGGCTCCAGGTGCTTAGTAGGCTCAAGACAAAGCAAAGAGGCCACTGGGAAGCAAATGGTCTTTTAGCATCCAAGGCGATCATGGCCTACAAATTGGTGGCTGCTATGGAGGAGGTCCTCATGGGGCATGAGGAAAGCCAAATCCAAGCAGTTTAGTATTGGCCCCACCCAGCTCCAGGGATGTAGGGGAGCTGAGGGCAGCCAGGCTGCTGGAAAGAACAGGGGAAGCAGAGGAACCACAGCTCACTGCGTGGGCCCAGGTGAGTCGCTTCTCCAGCAGGAGCTTTGTTTCCTGTTCTGCAGAAGTGGGGGCACTGGATGAGCCCGTCCCTAAATTCCCATCCACATCAGACAACTGACGGGTCCTCTGGGCCATGGAAGAAATTGCTTGTTTCCCCTCCTTCTGCCCATTGGCAGGTTCCAGAAGGACCCTTAAGAAGGCCTACAGGACCAGATTATAATTGGAATAATAAAATATTCATAATCTCAATAATATCCAATATTTATTTAGTGCTCACTGTGTGCCAGGCCCTATAATAGGGACCTTACGAGGACTGAGCTCATTTAAAAGATAACACTGAGTGTAGTGACAGCTCTTAATTAGCCACAGCCAGAGCCAGGCCTGGGGAGAATTCCAGGGCCCTGTGTTCCTCCGCGGGTCCCTTCCTCGCTGCCAAGACTATTCCCAGGGCACAAGGTCCAGTGCCTGCACGGCCTTCCATGAAGGAGCTGGGCCTGTGGCCATAACAAAGACCAGTGACTAATGGGTCCCATCCACCATCTGCCTGCACTGGAGCAGAGAACAAAACCCCAAATTAAAGAGATGACATGGAGGAGGTAGCGAGACATCAGAAAATTACCAACGACAGTGTCTGGCAGGAATAGGAGCAGAGGGTCCCGCCAGGGGCTCCACCACCCACTTTGAGGGTGGATACCTGATGCTCTTCTCACCTGGGCTCACTCAGAAAAGCTGGGCAGGGGTCACCTCCCTACCTACGCAGTGTTGTATGGCTCTGTTGATTTCCCAAACGGGCTACACCAGGTTAGAGGATCTGACTACCTTGAGGCCTCCCCGCCCGGACAGTCTCAGGTAGGTGATGAGCCACAAAAATTAATAATTAATCCCAAAGGTATTTCCTGCATAAACATCCGCACAGGTTCACAGAGCCGTTGTGCTACCTCATCTTTGTCGTGAATTTTAAGAAAGAAACGATGAGGTAGCTGAGAGTAGGGAGGGCTCAACTTTAAGGTACATTTTTAATTAAAAGAAAAAGATCAGAGCTGTGATGTGGCATCATAAAGCAGATAATTTTACAGCTGGATGGTCTCCCTCTGATGTACTTGAAAACCATTTTCAAGCGACATAAAGTTTAACATACCGGTACATCTGCCTACCCACTAGATTCTACATGGAATTTAAAATTTAATTATATTAAAGCTTTGTTACAGTGTGCATTGCAAGCATGCTAACCAAGTGGAACTCCAACAAAATCTCCGCAGATAGGTTTTTTTTGTTTTTTTTTTTTTTTTTTCAGTTTTAAATTCAGTTTTGTAGAACCTGGAGAGGAATCTGACAAACAGTTGATGATTCTGTCCAGTGTTTGCTGCTTACATAACAAACTGCTGGAGACCCAGTTGCTTATCCTCCTGGGTGCTGCTCATGAGTCCATCTTCCTTTCACCTTCTCATTGCTAAAGCAGAAATGCAGCCAAAGAGATGAAGGACTCAGAGCTGGGGCTGACCCCTTTGAAGTCAGGTAAGGGCTTGGCAGGAGGCGGAGTTCGTTACTCTGGAGAGAGTCGTTTCGCTACAAATTTTATGTGTGCATTGAAGTATTACATTTTGTCAGGAGGAAAAAAAGTTGTTCTATAAATCTACTAATCACAGGTTGAACTTTTTCTGAAACAAAAAACTGCAACCAGCCCCTGGACCTGGAGGAAGAGAGAATTCCATGCAGAGCTGTTCCCCATCAGAGCAGCTCAGGGTCGGGCTTGAATCGGGGCTGCGATTTGAATCCTGGCCCTGCCACTAGCTAGCTAGCTGTGCATTCCTCAGCAAGCTGCTTCACATCCTGGGCCTATTCTGGAAAGTGGAAATAATAACAGTACCTAATTAATATCAGACTGTCAGGAAACTAAAGATGGTAATGTATGTAAAGTATTTAAACACAGAGGAAGCACTCGGTAGATGATAACAGTGACCTTTATTGCTGTTGTTGCTGCTGGTAGTTTTTTTAAAGAATGCCAGTGCTGTACCACAGCTGAACAAGCTAGCAGCTTCCTGAACCAGGTGGAAGTAAGAAAGCTCAGGCCCTGTCCAGTAACTGCATGATCTGAGTCACGCACGAGGCCTTTGAAAGTGTTACTTAGTAAGGGAGAAACAGAGGAGAAGTTAGTCTTCCCATTTTTCCACCCATCCATCCACTGTCTGACCATCCATTCACCCATCTGTTTGTCTGTCTATCCATCCTTCTATCCATCTATCAATCCATCCATCAAACATCTACTGAGCCCCAGTTTTGTAAAAGCAAAACTACAAAATGACACACTGTCTAGCCCTACAGAATCTGTAATCTAATGATTCAGATAAATCAGTAGCAATGCTACAGGCAAAAGGAGACAGCAGAACACCAATATAGAAAATTGCCGCACAGGCCATGAAGGGAGAAATATCACACAGACTCAGAAAACGGAGGCACTGCAGGGAGGGGCCAGTGAACAGGGAGGGGACAAGCAAGACACATCCCCAAGGTGGGGGGGCTAACGAGAGCCCCAGCTCTGGAGGAATTTTTTTGAAGGCCAAGAGGCACCAGCACAGAGAGGCTGTTTTTAAGTGACAAAACAGTGAGCTTCGCAGCACAAAACAAGACACCATTTTTAAGACGTGTATTTTATGTATGTAGAGAAATGAGGTGCACGAATGGGTGTAGGAGATCGGGGCTGTGAACAGAGGAACCGGAAGGAGCAGGGAGAGAGGAGACGCGGAAGGGGCGACCCTTCCCTCTTCGTTACGCGTTTCTGTACAGCAGGAATTTTCAATAGTAACATAAATTGTTTTTATAATAATTATTAACCATAAAAATGCACATTTAAAGTGTAAGTGATGTGTTTCTTTGCGGTCGTCATATTTAATTTCTGAAATTTAAATTAATATTAAAGGAGGGCATGGGATTTTTATGTTGATGAATGGAAGACATGGGCCAAAAATTATTCATTCTAAAAAGAGTCCCAACGACGAGCTGAGAGCCATGGAAGGCAGCGAATCAGAGTTGAGACATCTGCCTCTTACACGCTGGCAAGGGGGACTGACGGCCACTAATACCAGCCAGGAGGAGGCCAGGCAGGAGAAGGGGAAAAAGGAGGGTGGTGGAGGGGCTCCGAAAGAAGATGCGCTTAAGGAGTCACTGAAAGGAAGCGAGGCAGGGCCACATGCAGGCCTGCAAAGCACGCGGCTGGAGATGAGGTCACCAAGGTGGCAAGAACCAGATGCAAGCATACTTTGTACGTTTCCAGCAGGACAGGAGCTTTTGAGCAGTGAGTGACACGAGTGGATGCGAAGGTCTACAGACAATTCCGAACCTCACTGGGGAGCAGGAGAAAGATGTGGGTGGCGTGACTCCCGAGGCAACAGTCAAGGGTGTGCAGAAGCTGTGGGGCCATGGACGTCCCTGGATGGCGGAGCGGGTTGGACTTGCTGAGGCACCAGACGGGGAAGAGAGACTCACGAGGAATTGGGATGGCCAGACATGGGGCAGGGTGGAGCGTCAGAAGGATTAGGCGTGAACATTTCAGGAGTGATCGGTTGAGTGTCTCGGGTGGGACGTATTAAGTCCGAGACGCCTGTGTGACATCTGAGGGAGCAGATGGACCCAAAGTTCGGGGACAGGGAAGGTTGGAACCTTACACTTGAGGTCATCAGCACATAGATCATTGAAAAGGGTTTAGAAGAGGCATCCAAGAAGCACTTAGTAGAAAAAAAAAGATTACAGCGACAGTGGCCAGGACCACAGCAAGATGGGCCAGCGAAGGGAAGCTCCACGAGAATGAGCTGACCAGGTCCATCAAGTGCCTGCTCGGGCTGGGAAAGTGAGAACAGAGACTTGTGCCTGGGGGAGCTCAACACAGCTTTTCCAGTGAGTAAAGAAAACCAGGCCTGACTGAGTGTGAGACAGAAGGGGACAGAGGAGCTAGCATGGACAACAGAAGGACGACCCAAGCGCCCTGCCACCCACAGAGGGAAGGCGGGCCAGTGGCATAGGAAGCACTGCTCTTTTTCAAACAGCGGGTACCAAAGGCTATATTACACAGATGGGAAAGATGCCACCAAGAGGGCCACAGAGGTGGAAGAAGAGGTTAAGTGGCTGCAGAGCCATGTCCTGGAGCAGGGGAAAGGGAAGGGACCTGACAGATGGGGGCAGAGGGGCCAGCGCAGCCAGCGCCCACACAGGTTATCCGAGAACAGGAGCGAAACCGCCAGGTAGGTGTAGACACCGTAGGTGTGCGGAAGTGCTGGCAGAGCCCACAGAGCTTCCCTTCAGATTTCTCCAGTCCTCTCAGTGAGGGAGGAGCCAGCCCCAGAGCCGAGAGTGAGGGGAAGGGAGAGGACGGGGTGTGACGTGGGCCGGTGTGGCCATGCAGGGATGGAGTGTATCCTAGAGGCTAACGTGCATCTTTACAAATCAGGATTTTTTTTTTTTTGAGAAGTAAGCTATTTCTTCAGCTTCCTCACACTGAGAGCAGAAACTGCCACCCCCAGCCCTGGCACCAAGAGTTGACATTTCCTGGGCCTCTGGGGGGCCGCAGCCTGGCAACGCCTGTGCCCTCCCCATTTCAGCAAATTGTGAATCAATTCATTTATTTCATCCTTACGGGCTCTTCACATATTCTTAATCATGGGCAGGGAAACAAAGCCAGATAGTCAGGGTCCACATTTGGCCCTTTGACTGAACCCCTAGTACAAGAGCGGTAGGTAGAATCTCTGGGTAACCCTCTGGGGAGGCACCACAAATTTAAAATGAACCCAGCAGTGTAGACATGTTTCTTTCCAGCCACACAGGGTGGCTTGGACTTAAGCCTCCAGACAGTAAGACATTGGATTTAAACAGACAAGAGGCTTTGCCAAGTGAGTATTGTGGGATGTGCTGGGCTTGAAACTTGCAAGAAATAATCTTTTATTGGGTTAAACAGCTGAGCTTCTGAGGTTTCTTGTAACAGCAGAGTGTTACTTACTGTAGCTAATACTCCTGGGTCTTGAAAGGGTCCCTCTGTGGATATTAAAACCAGCAAGAATTATGACAGGTGCAGAGTTAGAAGGTGACAGGGATTCAGGTGCTAAAATCTTCAAGGAAGGAGAGAGAGCAACTCAAGGAGTCTGTAAAAACTGCAGTAAGAAAAGACAGGATGTGATCACCCCTGGGAGCCAGAACCTCAAAGGAGTAGGAGGATTTTCAGGGCAGAGAGAACGACAATGGGTGACAATGGTTGGGGAGTGAAATTGAGGTTCAAGGAAGCTGTCTGCACCGCTTCCAGGTGCAGCAGAACCAAAAGCGGGGACAGAAACTATCCCCGACCTGAAAGGGCAGACCTGAGGAAGGCCGGGTCCCACAGTCCTCCACAGCTCTGACCTCAGGACACCTTCCAAACTTCAGTTAGCAAGGAGGACTTCTGCTACCGGCCATGCTGGAGGGACAAGGCCTGGCCTTACCTTCCTGCCTTAAGAGAGCTTTGTAAAAGGACAAAGCCTGTGAGTCACACTTTTCACACTGACAGTGCGGGACAGTGAAGCCTGAGAGGAAAACCATGCAGAGATAAGGGAATTCTTCCGGGACAGTGATGCTGATGGACCTCTAGACCTCTAGACCACCCGTTCAGCAAGAAACAAGACACACACCACCAACTGTGGAGGAAGTGGAAAGACATCACTACGGATCCCACAGACAGTAAGGGAAGGTAGTGTGAAAAATGTTATGTGCTACAGTTAATAGCTTAGAAGAAATAGGCAATTCCTGAAAAGGTAAGAAGCACCAAACTCACTTCTAAAGACAGAAAACTCAAATGGACTCAACCTACCAAAGAAACTAAATGTGCAGTTAAAATCTTACCTTCACACAAACTCCCAAGCCCAGATAACTGGTATTTTGGTAATAAATACTACCAAAAATTTAAAATGAAAATAGTACTAATCCAACATAAACTCTACTCAGATATAGGAGAAGACAAAACATTTCCCAACTAATTTCATGAATCTAGCATTATTCTAATACTAAAACTGGACAAAGATAATACAAGCAAAGAAATCTGGGGCTAGTATTTCTCAAAGATACATGCTAAAATCCTTTTTAAAGTGAAAGCAAATCAAATTTGTGTATTTAGCTATGTATAAAAATAATAAGCATAGCCAAGTAAAAGTTTCGTTTAACCTTTGAAAAATCAATTAAGAGACTAAAAGACAAAAATCATATGGTGCTCTCAACAAAGAAAGTACTAGACAAAATCCTATATCCATCCATGATTAAAAAAAAAAATCATAGCAGAAATCCAGCTAAGGTCTGTGGTCCAGCTGGCCATTCTGTGCCAATGTCAGTTTCCTGGATTTGATAATATCCTATAGTTATGTGATATGTTATTATTGAAGGAGATTGAGCAGAGGATACAGGGAAATACTCTACACTATTTTTATTTCTTGAGTGTCAATAACTATGCTAAAATTAAAAACCAAACACCCCCAAAACATACTGTGAGCAAACCAGAAATTGAAGGGAACTTCCTCAACCCAGTGAGAGGCAACTGTAAAAAACCCACTATTATGTTACCATCACATTCAATGGTAAGAGACTGAATGTTTTCCCCAAATATCAGGAGTAAGGCAAGGATTTATGCTTCATCATTCACTAGAAATCCTAGCTAGTATAATCAGTCAAGAAAAAGAAATAAAAAGCATACCGATTAGAGAGGAAAATAGAATTGTCTTTATACACAATGATATAAATGACAAATTCTATATAATCAACTAACAAGTCACCAGAACACATAAGTGAATTTAGCAAGTTTTCAAGAAACAAGATCAATATACAAAAATCAAATATATTTCTATATAATAGTGTCAACAATAGAAAAATAAAAATGTTTTAATGTAATTTATGATAGCATCTAAAAACATTAAATTCTTAGAGATATATTGAACCAAAAATGTACTAAACTTGTACCTTAAAGTACAAACACTGCTTAAAGAAATTTAAATAAATAAGTACAGTTGTATACTACCTTCATGGAATGGGAAAAATATTTTTAAGGTGTCAATTTTCTCCAAATTTATCTATGTATTTAATGTATTCCTGATCAAAATCCTAGCAGGATTTTTTTGAATGGGCATTGAACCCAAGAACTTCACACTGAGCTATATACCTAACCTTTTTATTATTTTTTTTTTTATTTTGAGACAGGTTCTCTTTAATTGCCCAAACTGGGTTGGATCTTGTGATCCTCCTGCTTCAGCCTCAAAAAGTGCTGAGATTACAGACATGCACCACATCCAGCTTAGGTTAGGTAAAAAATTTAAATAAGTAAGTTGACCATACCAAGGGCTGAAAAGGATGTGAAGCAATTAGAACTCTCATAAGTGCATGTATTAGTTATTTTTCTCATTGCTGAGGCAAAATTCATGACTCTCAAAGTTAAAATAGGAAAGGTTTATTTGGACCACAGTTTGTAGAGGTTTCAGTTCATAGTTGGCTGGCTCCAAGGCAAGGTGGCCTGGCAGAGGGGCATCACAGAGGAGAAACAGTTCATGGCAGGCAGAAGGCAGCAAAGCAGTGAAGGAACAAATTAGCAAGCAACCAGCAACAAGTAACCACACTCCTTCTGTCCCTTATATCTTTCTAAGCTATCCAACCTTAAGGTATCATGCCCTTAATTCTGGTATCACACCCTAGATCCAGCCACCTTCAAACAGCCCCATGCGTAACTGCATGAGGCTTCGGGGGAACATCTAGACACAAACCATAACAGTGTAAGATGATACAACCACTTAGGAAAACAATTTATTGGGTGTTTAATAAACAGACACCCTCCATATGACCCAACTGCTCCATTTCTAGGTATTTATGCAAGAGAAGCAAAGTATATGCTCACACAGAGATTTGTGCACATACGCTTATAGCAATTTTGTTTGTAACAGCTGAAAGTTACAAAGAAACTTATACATCAAAAGGTCGATAGAAGGAAGCTAAGTGTGGTGTATCTATAAAATGGAAGGACACTAAGCAATAAAAAGGCATGGATTTTTTGACATATGCAATAACGTGTGTATAGGCGCCAGATCTAAGTGAGTACAACCAGATGAAATACCATGTATATAAAAATTCTAGAAAATGAAGCTTATGTGTAGAGACACAAAACAGATAAGAGGTGGTCTAGAGATGGGAGAGGAGCAGGCAGGACAGGTTAGAGAAAGCACAAAGAAACTTTCAAGTGTAGAAAGTGTTTATTATTTTGATTGTGGTAGTGGCTACATAGCTGCATAAGACAAAACTCATCAAATTGTACACCTAGAATGTGTACAGTTTATTGCACAGGTATACCACAACAAAATTTTAAATGCACATGGCCAGAAGAGAAAGAAAGAAGGCTACTGTGGGCCTGCAGCATCACCATGACTTCTCTCAAATGGCTCAGAGCCTGTCTCATCCACACCGAGGACCTCATTGAAGAACCCAGATTTGCCCCGGGGATCGATCTCACAGCCTCACACTTGCCAGACCGGCACTTAAGCCACTGAGCCAAACTCCCAGCCCTAGTTTTTTGAGGCAGGGTCGCACTATGTAGCTAAGACCAGCCTTGCGCTTGCATTGTAACCCAAGCTGGCCTCGAACTCACAACGCTCCTCCTACCTCAGCCTCCCGGGTGCTGCGATTAAAGCTGTGCACCACCTCGCCCGGCTAGAACCCAGGCTTTTTACACACCGGGTGGACCAAATGAGTGACAGGTTCTGCTACGTGCTAGGTGGGAGAGCCCAGGCAAGTGATCTCATTTTCTTTGTGCTTTAAAAATGAGGCTAATCTTTCCTGTTTTGTAAAAATTACAAATACTATTTGTGTAAAAATTAGAGGGAATGTTGGGAGTTTAGCTCAGCGGAACAAGCACCTGCCTGGCAACCACAAGATTGTGAGTTTGATCCCCAGTACCAAAAATAAATAAATTAATTAGTTAAGTAATTAACTTAATTAGAATTAAGATGAGGTTATTGTAAAAATGAAAAATAAAGTGAAATCCAAATTCCTTGCCTAAAAGGCCCAACAGGATCCAGCTTCATTCATCTTTCTGAGTGCCTCACACTGCCCCTTCCAGATCAACACCCCCAACCATTCCAGCCTGTTTCTGTGCTACCTCAGGCCCCTTGCACAAGCTATCAAGTTTGCCTAGAAATCTGTCTCACATACTTCATCTCACTCCTATTACTCTTTAAGGTCTCAGCAAAATGCTAGTTCATCTGGGAGGCCTCATTGGACCACCCGTGTTGAGAGATCTCCAGGCTTCACAGTTCATGTGGTTCTGCAGGACCTGGCCTCTGGCCCTGCTCATGGCTCAGATTTATTACAGTGAAAGACACATAGCAAAATGAGCAGAGGGAAAGGGCGCAGGGACAAGGCCAGGGGAAACCAAACAGGCTTCCAAGGGTCTTCCCCCGATGGAGTCACACAGGACACAACTCCTCCAGCAACAGGCTGTAGGGCCACAGAAAACGCTGCCTCTGGGGAGTTTATCAGAGACCTGGCACCAAGGGGCTTCAGAGGGGCTGACCAAGTAAGCTGCACACACCAGCACCCCAGACTCCAAGGAAGGACACCGTGCCCAGCATGCACCAGGTCCCTGCACACCCTGTCAAGGCTCAGGGACACTCGAGAGAAAGTTCTTTGTCAGAAAAGAGAACTGCAAAGTCAAGGGCCTGGGGACCCACCCGCGGGGACCAACCTGGCACGCAGCCTTTGCTGAGGACACGGCAGGCCTGCTGGGCTGCCTCCAGTTTGCTCGCCACCCAGGACGAGGCAGGACCCCTCGCACATTTGCTGTGCAGCCTCAGTCACTGGGGAGTGGGCATGCTCCTGCACCGACTCTTTGCAGCTTCACCTGTTGATGTCTGTCCCCATCCTGGGCCTGGAACTCCCCAGGGCAGCCGTGGCGCCTGCTTGCATGGTGTTTGAGTTTAACACGGAAGTTGAATAGACGAGTGCTGGATAAATTAGTGATGACTGACGAATGAGTGAACGCAGAGAGGCACAGAGTGGATGCCAGCACATGGTGGTTCTGTGCCCGTTCACTGCCTGACTCTTGAGCCCCTTTGAAATATTCCTGACCCGAGTGAAGACACTGAGAATCATGACTGTGTGGACGAAGACAGCACAAGGCCACTTGAGGACAGCACGGTGGGAAGTCGCAGCAAGAAGGGCAAAGATAAGTTAAAAAACCGTAAGTCTATGAGCTCAAAGCTGGAGGAAACAGTTTCACGCTCAACCAAAATATAAGACATAGCAAACCCCACCCCCCAACTGGAGTCCCCTCGTCCACCCAAGTCACAGTAGCAGGGAAAGCCAACAGCCTGTGGACTCCTCTGGGGAACCTGTATCTGATGACCAGCCACAGCCTCCCCAGGCCCTGGGCCACCCAGCCCTCCAGGACCGCTCATCCCAGGATGAGGAAAGAGAAGAGCGCAGGCAGGAGCAGGACCTTCAAAATGGGCTCACGCATCATGTGTTGGTTGGATCTTCAGCTCTCAGGAGAAATGAAATTTTTAAAACCTACCATATTCCAAGGATTACTCAATTTTTTTAAAACAGCAAGATAGTAAGTGATCAGTTCAAATCCTTGTGTTTTTAATGTGAATCATTATTCAAAATATGTCACTGCCCAATCAATACAGATGTTAAAACTCATCAATATTTAAATTTTTCCAATTGACATCTTATCATTCTATCTAGGAAAGAGCTCAGCAGATCACAAAATCTATTATTTAATCTTTCAGGATTGCAGAGTTCAGAATTAAACACCACTCTGTCATTAACTGCCCAAGTAGAGGCCAGTGGCAGATCAAATCAGGGAGGGGCAGGCGGGGAACCGGCACAGGGGCCGCACCATCCACAGGGCCACAGCAGAAGACAGGCATTGTCTGGTGCTGGTGGAATCACTGAGTTTTGGGGTATGAGGATCTGGAGAGGAGGAATCAGATCATGGCAGAGAGGGGAACTCAGCCAACAAGGGCAGGAAGCAAGAGGTCAGGACCCAAGGGCAGAGCAGCTCATCACCAAGTGCAGATGTAGAAGCAGGCACCCTGGGCTCACCCCATCAAGGGAGCACCCACTGGGAGCCAGCTTACAAATGCAAAGAATGACAAGGTCCGTGGCAGGTGACCTGGAGACAGGACAATCACCGAAGTGGAACCACTGTGGTCCAGAGCAGCTCCTTCTCTAGCTAAGACGCATTCCAAGGACTAGGGAGGCACCTCAGAGACAGAGTATGTGCTTAGCATGTGCAGACCTTTGGCTGGCTCTCCAGTATGCACATATGTGCACGCATGCACACACACACACACACATACACACACCTGCAGATGAGAACAGTGGGTGCCAGGGACTGGGCATTCTCATGGCTCATCACCAGGTTCACCCCTTGGGCTGACCTCAGAAGACACCTACACTGCAAAGCCCTGAGACCACTCCCCTAGCTGCCCTGAGACCCCACCAGCCTCTCCCACACAAGGCCTAGGTTCTTACTATGTCCCTCCCCACTGAGGGGACGCAGCAGTGAACGGCTGGACACAGCACAGCAGGAGGTAAACGGCAACTGCCACCAAGAGAACTCTAGGGCTATGGAGTGGCAGCAGGGCTCTTTAGACAAGTCGGGAGTACAGAGAGGGCACCCCCCAAGGAGAGAATCAGAAGCAAGGATGGTGACCAGGGGCCAGTGGAACCAAGGTCCTGGCCAGCTGTGTACCCAGTCTTTTCCAAATCAGATGAGCCTGAGTGAAGACAAGTGGTAGGGAAGAGCCGGGCACAGTGGGAGGGAGAGAGCAGCAGTGCATGACCCAGCATCTGTCACAAGACAAACTGTCTGCCCAGAAGGTTTTGAAGGTCCACCTCGCTACCTGCCAAGGTGACACTTGGAAATTGGGCCTTTACACATGATCAAGAAAAGTGAGGCCACAAGTTCAGAATGACTGGCATCTTTATAAAGAGAAGAAATTTGGACTCATGGACAGACATGTCAAAGGGAAGACAGCATGAAGATACTGGGAGAAAATGGCATCTTCCAGCCAAGGACATCTGAGACCACCAGCAGCTGGAACCCAACTTCTGCCTCCAGGACTATGCGACAGGAGCCACCAGCTGCGGGATTTTCTCTATCCAGCTTCCAGAAACTCACAGGGAATTCCCCATCACACGGCACGGGACAGGCAGATAGAAGCCACCGTAACACTTGGGGTGTGGAGTTTAACCCCAGAAAGAGCAGAGCGTCCTGGGGTTGCAGCCCAAAGGTGCCTCATATGGAATGGTGCTGGCCCGTGTGGGCTGGGCGCATCAACGGGGCACTGCAGAATTCAGCAGACAGAACAGCAGCTGGACCAGAGCAGAGTGGGGAGGGAGAGAGGTTCGGTCTACTGAGCTTCCGGTTTCAGCACCACGGACAGAGGCAGAGAGCAGTGACGGAAGGGAACACGTCCTGGCCACCTTGTCCTCCAGCATCAGACCTGGAGTCCTGCTCAGAAACAAGAGCCCCTGTAGCAGGAAACCCTTCCTTTCTTCTCCCTCCCTCTTGCCCTCCTCCCTCCCTTTCTCTTTCTTTCTTTTTCTTTCTTTCTTTCTTTCTTTCTTTCTTGCTTCTTTCTTTTCTTTCTTTATTTTCAATACTGGTGATCAAACCAAGGGCCTTTGCTCTGAGCTATATCCCCAGTCCTTTTTAATTTATTAATCTTTCTTAATTTTAAGGCAGAGTCTTGCTAAGTTGCTAAATTGCTCAAACTTGCAATCCTCCTGCCTCAGCTTCCCAGATTGTTGGGGTTACAGGCATGTGCTACCATGCCCCACTAGGAAACTCCATATTTCTTTCAGCCATCCAGTAACCATACTGAGTCCTCCTTGCAGAGGAGCTGCATAGAGCATCTGCTCCCTGGGCTGCCCTCAGAGCCTGGAGCACTCCACAGCCTTCCCCAGCCACGGCCTCCCCTGGAAGCCTTGCTCTGCAGGTTAGCATTCATGGGCTGGACGATCCTAGGGAAGGCAGACAACTCCCAAGACATAGGAGCCCCCAGGGGGAAGTGATTAGGGCAAATGCTGCCTTTCCTAAGAGCGTAGCCTCTCACCAGCCAGACTCGATATAACTCGGGAAACCACAGCAACTCTGTGGGTCATTCACAGAGCCTTGGCTCCAGCCACCGGGGCAGGAAATCCCCAGGGGGGCCCAGGAGGCCCCTGGGTGTGTCCACCTCAGTGAGCAGAATGGAAGGCAGGAACCCCTCGGGACTGAGTTGACCTAACCTGGCTGCAACCCATGGGGCCATGGCCACCTGTGTCTTTGGAATGTCAGGGCAAAGTGAATTTGTGGACACATGTCAAGCCTCTTGTGTTGGGGACACAACCACCCATGAGCTACTCCATGAACCCAGGGATTTTCCAATTCTTTCATAGTTAGCCATTTCTGTGACAGAGTATGTGGTTATTCTCCAGCAGCCAGAATATTCCATTCACTGGAACATCTAATTCCCGGCCTGGCTGGAGCTCGTCGTGACCCCCTGTCTTCACCCTTGGTAGATCAGAAACTCGGCTTGTTTTTCATGATGCTACAGCACCTGCAGGGCCCTGCCGGGGTCTGTGAATCACACACACAGCATGTGCTCCTTCCCATTTAATCCCATTTCTGGGCCAGCCCTGGTACAAAGCCCACAGGACTCAGTGGCACTAAAATACACTGAGGTCTCTGCTTCACACCATCCTCCATCCCCCAAACCTGCATGTGACTCAGTTTCTCCAGGAAGGTTTCTCTTCTCTACTTGTGGGTACCAGGCCCTTCAGAGGCTACCAGGAGCCCCACACAACCAACAGAATGACTGGCTTTGCTCAGACGCCAGCAGGGAGAAGGCTCCTGCAGGACCGCTCTGCCCTTGAGTCCTAGAAGCAGCGCCGCTTTCTTTGAAGGATTTTATGAAACATATAATATCGTATCTCATACACTAATCAAAAGTGTGTCTCTGCGATTTTAATTCTGTCCTTGACAATATCAGAAATGCTGCCAACAATGGGAACTGTAACACCTAAGAGTAGGCTGTCCAATTAAACCTCTCGGTGCCTATTGAGGACTCCCAAACTATTAAATCACTGGGCCTCTTCTACCCTGCATAGAGACTTCGGAGTCTGGCCACAGGCTCTGGAGTCTGGTGAGGAGACGCTGAGTCCCCCAGCTGTCTCAGCCCCCAGGTATCCGGGACTTCCCTGAATGGGAGCAGAGCGCACGCTTAGTTTCTCGGCAGCAGAAGACACAGAGGTGATGGTTTGTCTCTTCTTGCTAGCCGGCTTTTGACTTGGTGAAGCAAGCAGGCATCTTAGGGGCCACCTGTTCCCCAAAGGCAGCCTCCCCTGCAGGCAGCAAGGAGCGGGGTTCTGACAATGCCAGCCATGCCTTGGCCGAGCCCTCCCACAAGACCACAGCCAGCTGACACCTTGGGCACAGCCCAGAAAGACCCTGGTGTAGGGCACCTGCCAGGCTGGGCCTGGACTCCTGACCCACAGATGCTTTGAGACAGTAAACCCGTGGAGATAACAGTCATGCCTGTCTTCAGGGTGGTTGCAAGGATTAAAGAGACTGTTGGTCAAAACTGATTTAATTTCTTTTTCTTCCTTGTTTTTTTTTTTTTTTTTTTTGGCAGGGGAGGGGCACAGTACTGGAAAATGAACCCAGGGCCTTGGCACTGAGCTACATCCCCAGCTCTTATTTTATTTTTTTATTTTGAGACAGGGTGTCACTGAGTCACTGCATTTCCCAAGCCGCACTTGGCACTGGGATTATCGGTGTGTGCCACCACTCTGGGCCAAAGTTTAGCGTCCTTTAACTCAGCTGTTCTCAGCGAGGGTCCCTGACACTGCCGGCCTCCTTGCCGAGCTGGCAGCTCCACTCCCGAGCCCTGAAATGGTGCTGGCTGCAGACCACCTCCAAAGAACTGAGAGAGAGCCGCACATGTCATTTTATGCGCGGCTTAGTCGTCTGCGGAACCACAGGTGAGACAGGCTGCCAGTGCGTGCTCACTTCACAGAAGCTGTGGCTTTATTACTGCGTCAGACTCCCCAGCACTCCAAAGGCAGGGACTCAGGAACACCTGGCCCACCCCGAGTCCCCTCCTCGTGCTGCAGACACACTTGCCTGCTCCGCCCCCAGCAGGCTCAGGAGACAGACCCAGGGGAGCCTGCTACCCTGCCCATAGCGAAGTTTCCCCTGTGCTTTGGAATCAGGGATTCATCCATGTTGATGACCCAGGACTCCAATTTAGGAGGAAAAAATAAAAATAATGCCCCACCTCTGTTAGTTGCCAGCCTTTTCCTGCGATTATTTTGATTTTGAAAAGAAGAACAGGATGGAAGTGTAGGGCCCTCATGGTTTGGGTCTCCTGTTGGAAGCTCCAGGTTCACACCTGCTTCCCTGAGTCCCCAGCCTCCCACACAGGATTCCATCTGGGCACCAGCTAAGACCACAGCTGGGCAGCAAGGTGGGGCTCCAGCAAGGCCCTGGTGCACTTGATCAGTTTGGGGGAGACTGCACGAAAGAATGCATTCTAATGAACCAGATCAAGTCTAGTAAGACTTCAGAGAGAACAGAATGCATTTACTCCTTTAATTCCTGAGATCTGAACTGACAACAGGGTTCCTTTAAGAACGCTATGAAGTTGGAGGTTGAGGGGGGTTCCTGTGCCCCAGATCTCAGGCTGTGTGTGAACTGTGCAGGTACCTGGGAAACACAGAAGTTCCTGGCTTAGCACACCACTTTTCATCTCACACAAAATATACTGTTCATTACACACGCCTCTCTCTGCTCTTTAGCATAAAATCGGCACCTGAAATCTGCTCACCTTCCGGTGAACTTGTCACCCAGGTGGGGATGCACAGCAAGCACCCCCACGGTTCCCGGCTTGCAGCTGAGGTCCCCATCCCAGCCCCTGGTACGTGGAGGGTTCTGGAGCCACCAGGACATAGTCCCTGATTCTAGTGCTTACTCTGCATTTGCACAAGCAAGCAAACTACTATTTATCTACCACGCTGGGACACGCAGTTTCTAACAGTGAAAATCTCCAATGTGTGAGAACATAGTCGTGAACATTTGCAGCTCCAAACATCACCTTTTAGGTAAAATCAAAAGCATCAAAGCTCAGATGGGACAGGATGAGATGCTGAGAACTTGCAATCAAATCCTGACCGATTCTTCTCTCGCCAGTGTCCACTCTGGGAGTCCTGTCCCATCAGTACTCCCAGGGGACAGGAAGAAGAGGGGAGGGGCCTAGAAGACATGAGGTGTGATTTAAAAATATGGTGAATGCTTGCATTTTTAAATTATTGCAATGAAAAACATATTGCCATGAATCCTCCTTAAAAGTCCTCTACCTTGCTTCAAACACATTAATCACGTCGTCCTTGCCACTTTCTGGAAGTAGCAGTTCTGGAAGCAGCAGTTCCGGAAGCAGCAGTTCCGGAAGTCCTCTTCCATGAGTTCTGTTGTGGCTGTCTTGATGTCTTGAATCAGTTCAAAATATTGACCTTCCATGGTTATTTTGACTTTGGGGAGGAGCCAGAAGTCACGTGGTGGCAGATCAGGTGACCGAGGAGGATGAGGACACAGCGGTGTCTGCAGGAGCCTGCCTTTCTGTCAGATGGAACTCGGCGGCAGCGGTCAGCTTATTTTTGATCACATCTCATAAAGACACGAAAGAGGACTTCCAGAACTGCCTCAGAAAGTAGCAAGAACAATGGGATAAGCATGTTGGAAGCAAGGGGGAGGATTTTGAGGAGGATTAATGACAATGTGCTCTCTACTGTAATAAATTTTTAACACAAACGTTTCTGAAACATTTTGAACACACTATTTATTCTCCCTGCCTTCCAAGGCGGTGTATCCATCGACAGAGACAGTCGTGGGCATGTGCAGATTCCAGCAACCTGTGCTGCACTGCCCGGACGGCTCACACGAGTCAGCTAGCTGCCGGCTCAGGTCGCCCTTGCAAAGCCACCACTCCGGCTGGAAGTGCTGATTACACGAGGCGGCCAAAGCCCTCGAGTCCCCCAGGGGCTGAGACAAGAAACAGAAATTTCATAGGAAGAGTAAAAGCCAGGGAAGTTCACAGAGCAACCTGGGCAGGGCAGGGCAAGGCAGGCCGGGGGCAGAGTGATGGTGTGGGGATTGCAAATGGCCAAGGAGAAGCCGGCCACTGAGCCCAGAGGAAGTAGGCTGAGACATGCTGATTTTCAAGGCCAGTAAGAGCTCTCTTAACTGGTTTCCTTTCAGGGAGTCAAATAAACCAACACTTGGTTCACTCTATAAATCCCAGAGCCAGGGCCATGGTCAGCTCCCTGCTGGGGTGCAGGAGGCTATGTGGCTGGGATGTCCTGGTGCCCCTGGGGAGAGCCAGGTAATGTTCAGGGGGTGCATTACCATGAAGTCAGCCACCCTGAGAGCATTCACCCCATGGACACTGGCCGCTGCCACAGTTTAGCTGCCCTGCTCTCCTAGCTGCTCACCCTTTCCCAGAAGCCCTTGCTTTCTAGGATCCTGCTCCATGGACTGACTTCACAGGGGAACCAAGGGCAAGGTGGGGGCTTTGCAGGGAAACGAGGGCCAGGTAGGGTTTGTCACCAACCTGTTAGTGCTAGCTGTGCTTTTTACTGTAATTACATAAATTAAATAATACATAAAGTGATGAAACAGAAATATAAAAAAGATAGTTGCTTTTTTATGAAAACTGAGTTAAATTCAGAGTCAATAAAAGCGAGTTGCTTAAGGAGTGTATTTGAACCAACGAGGGAGTTGCTTCAAATACATAATATTGAGGGTCACAGAACTCTAGAATTCTGCACTCTGACCACTTAAGAAGTGTCCTCTGGTTTTGCTCCACTTTGGGGAAATTGAAATAAGAAATTATAAGTTATAATTATTGAATTAGGTGTTACCAGGTGACACGTGAGAAAAATAGATTGATCCACAAACAGCAGGCTCCCAGCAAGAGAACCAGAAATGCCTGGGCTCTCCATCAAAAGACTGGTAAGTCAATACCTAATTTAGGTTTTAAGTCAAAATTCTGAAGGTATTTATCTACGATTATTACGATTCTCTAAGTGATCAATGATCAGGCTCTGGAAGTCACCTGCCCAAAAAAAAAAAAAAAAAAAAAAAGGCACCAATGGGAGGCACAGAGGGAGAAGAAGGAAGCAAAAGATGGGGAAAGAGACAGCAGTTGTAACAGAAAGGAGGGCTGTGGGGCTGGAGCGCATGATGGTTGGTTCTATGTCAACTTGACTGGGGCGTATGGTACCCCGAAATCAGCCACGCACGATCTAGGTTGTGCACGGAAGGACATTTGGGGATGAGATGAACCTTAGGCTTGGCAGACCGAGTCGAGCAGCTGGTTCTCTCTGTTGGTGGGTCCCATCCAATCAATCGAGGGCCTGCGTAGACCAAAAGAGCTGAGCCTCTCACCCATGAGGCCACCTCTTCCTGCCTGATCATCTTGACCAGGGAGATTGGCTTCTTGTTTTGGGTCTTTGGAGTCAGTTTTCTGTCACTACAGTGAACCCCTGAGGAAGTCAGTTTATAAGGGCAGAAGGTCAGTGCCGGTTCAGTGTTGGAGGTTTCATGGCCTAGTAACGCAGCACCACATGGTAGAGTACCCAGCAGAACCAGGATGCGAGAAATGAGGAAGAGGCAGGGCTGGGGTCTCACTCACCCCTCTAGGGTGCCGCCCAGTTACCTGAAAACCTCTTCCCTGCCCTTGCTCCTCAGAGTTCTCCGCCTGCCGATGGCACCAAGCTGGGAGCCAGGCCTTACACGCATGGCCTGTGGGGGACACTGAAGATCCACACTGTGGCAGCTGGGACTGCAGCCCTGGCTCCTGCAGGGTGCTGAGGCTGCTGCAGCTCAGACGGGAACCTGCACCCTCACCCTCTGGCTCCCTCAGTCTGCCCTTAGGAGATATGATACTTGACTTGGCCACAGCACTGAAAGCAATCCTTGCTGATCTTAGATTCTGGCACTTGTTGGCCCCTGTAATCACGTAATCCAGTTTCTTATACTTATGCATATGTGAATCAAACACCTGCACACACACATGCAGCTCAGATGACTGGTTCCGTCTCCCTGGAGAACACGGATTGTGTTGGACATCTCTCCTGTTTCCGGCACCATGGGCTGGGCATCAGGACCTCCCCACTGGACAGAACTCAACACAGGGCAGAGCCCTGGCACATGGTAGATGCTCTGTGGAATCAACTAAAGATGTTGAAAAGAGCCTCGGTCTGCAAAGCACGAGGATGTACCCTGCAGAATCAGAAGCTGACCCCAGTATCACACAAAGCCAAGGGATCCCGTAGCTCTTTTATTATTTACCCTCCCAACACAGTCCTGGACCCAAAATACAAAGGGATCAAAATGCCTACACCAATGTGACCTCACTTTGCCAGGCATTTGGGTACAAGAAGCCTATGCTGCTTTCTGTCTGTTACAGTTCTGAAGTAAGAAAATATATTGCTAAAGTGTGAGAATACCATTAAAGGTTAATTATGAGGAACTGAAAGGTTATTTTTGCATATCTCACCTCTCGGACAAAAGCTGCTTCCTCATTATCATGCTAGAATATAAATTAATCTGTAAAGCATTTAAAATGCCACAAACTCTTTAACTGTATTATGATGCTAAATATCCTGAACAAATGTGCTAAGTACTGCCCTGTCTTGTGCGTGTGTGTGTGTGTGGCCTTCCCCAAGTCCTTCCTGCCTCTCTCTATGGTTCTAGACACTGACCTGAAGCCACTTGGTCCCCAGTACTTTTCTGGACCCCAACAGAGGTGGGTAGAGCCCACCCTTCCCTAGGGTACTGCCCTCCCTCCTCCACATAGCACTGTCCCTTCTATCTAGCCCCACTGCTTACAGGGACCACCCAGGCATGAGGCCAACAGCATGCACAGGAACTGCACCCTGAGCAAACTCAGGAGAGCCTGCGCCAGCCACAACCCCCAGGCTCCAGGAGCTGACTAGGTTGATTCAGCCTCAGACTGTGGCTTCTGACAGAAAAGGATGATTCCAGGCTTAATAAAGTTAGACTGGGTTTCACTGAATAATTTATCTGCACACGTTGCATTTCAGCAAGTTGCTGCTTCTTGCACTGATGCTAAGCTCTCCCGGGGTGAACCTGGGGCCCGGTATGTGAGGACCAGAAAAGACAGCCAGGTGCCTAAATGGGGGAGCGAGGTTGCCAGGAAGGTGACAAGTGATGGGTCACAGAGAGAAACACAGAGAAAATGCAACAACACATTCAATGGGGCTCCTGGAAGCAGAGCCTTCACCCCACCCAAGGAAGAGAGGTCTAGAAAGCAGGGAATAAACAAATGGCCTCTGTAGCCAAAGTCCCACCTCCAGATCTTTCCCTAACAGCACAGCCCTGGAGACCTGACCCTGAGAAGCATGGAGCCAACAAGGATGGTGCAGGCCCATGTGACCGTGACCCTGTCCTTCCTGTGTCAAGGTCAAGAATGAGCAGGAGGCTGTCAACCTCCAGAAAGTGCCGCCACAAAGGGAGAGGGACCTGGAGGAGAAGCTCATTAAAAGTCAACATGTGCTGGATATTCATGGAGTAAAAAAATCTAGAAACCAAAGGGAAGGACATTTGATCTGCATCCACATCTGAGGTTAGTATCCACTCTGTCACTTATCAGTCATGTAGTCTCAGGTGGCTCATTTAAGATTTCTTCTGTTTGTCAAATGGGGAAAATAATCTCAAATTTCCACAATTATAATGAGAAAAAATATGGTGGCAAGGGCATACTCTTTAAGATTTAGAGACTAGTCAAGAGATGGTATTATCCTTGGGAGCTGTGGTGGTTCCAGACCTCTCTTGCCAATTTGATTGCCTTGGGAGTGGTAAAGTACACTTTTGGGTGTACTGGGTGAGTCACGGAGGTGTGACCTTGGGTACAATATATGGTCCTTCACCCCTTTCTCTCAGGCACTGTTCCCCTGCTCTGCTTCCCAGCTGTATTGGGTGATACTATGTACCCCCAAGGCCTCATATATTTTTGATGGGGCTGAGTCCAGCACTTGTGATCAGTTTATTGTCTAGCACTGGGATTGGTGATATGGGTGCTGCACCCACCCAGGGGTGGAGCTGAGATACAATGTAAAGGAGGCGGGCCTTCCACTTGCTCGCTTCTGCTCTCTCTCTCTCTCTCTCTCTCTCTCTCTTGCCAGTGCACCTTGCAGTTGTAGTGGCCATGAACAGCAGCCCAGCCACGCCATGCTGCCTTGGAGCCAACTAAGTATGGACTGAAACTCCCGAGAAACTGTAAGAAATAAACCTTTCCTTCCCTGATTTTGGGCATCAAGTATTCTGTCTCAGCAACAAGTGAAAAGTAACTAAGACACCAGCCAACATGAACTAAGCACCTTTGCTCCACCATACCCTACTGCCATGATGCCCCTGTCCTGGGGCCAGCAGACCATGAACTGAATCCCTGAAGCTATGAGCCAGATTAAACCCTCCTTCTTTAAATTGTAAGAGTTAGGTATCGTGTCCCAGTGATGGGACAGCTAATACAAGAATCTTGTAGAAGGCACAGGCAAAAGTCAATTTGGTTAGTCTATGTCCCCACAGGACATACAGTCCCATATCCTCAAAGTTAAAGTGGGTTGAAATGAAACTAGATACAGGAGATGGTCAAGGGAACAGCTCAGCAGCCAGGGTCTCTGTGCAATGGTTCTGCAGCAAATGGACCACGTCTAAACCATACAAATGCCCCCAGCCACCCAGACAGCTTCCCCCATGTAGGGTTCAAGTAAGGGGCTTCCCCCTCAACACACACACACAGAGCTGCCCACAGTCAGGTCGAAGACATGTGACCAGTTTACCACCTGTGAGGTGCTTCCTGAGGCTGCTCCCTTCCCACATACAATCTCGTTTAATCTTTACAACATCCTGGTAGATAAGTATTTATAGGTCTGTTTCATGGTGGGGGTGGGGGGACTGCTGCTCAGAGAGGCGAAGCAACTTGTCCACTGCCCATCTGCTGTCTCATGCCCAACGCCATCCTCTAGCACAGGGATGGCAGGGCTAAGGTGGTCCCAGGCCTGCTTGTCTCCAAAGCTCATGCTGTTCAAGTCACACTAGATCGCATGCTCAAGAAAGCTTCTGTAGGTTTTCTTCTCCATAAAACCAGAAGCAATGAAGACCGGGCAGTGGTTGGTGCGGGAGGAGCACAACAGCCCCCGGAGGTATCCACATCCCAATCCCTGGTACCTACACCTTAGGTCACGTGGCAAAGGCAATTGAGTGGTGTCTTAGTTACTTTTCTCTCATTGCTGAGACAAAATACTAGACATCCAAAGTTAAAGGAGAAATGGTTTATCTGGTTCACAGTTTGTAGAAGTTTTGGCCCATAATTGGCTGGCTGCAAGGGAGGGTGACAGGAGAAATAGTTCCTGGAATGCACAAGACAGCAAAGCAAGCAAGGAAGGGAGGAGACAAGCCTCTTGGTCCCTTGTATTATATCCAGGCTTCAGGGATTAGGACGCTGCCAATTTAATCAGTGACTGATTTAATAATCACCCACCCTTAATCTTAGCACCCTTAATCCCAGCCTTGCCCCATGAATCAATCACACACTCTAGATTCAACCACCTCTAAAAAATCCCCACTTATGGCTGCATGAGGCTTTGGGGGACAGCTAGACACAGCCATAACAGGCGGCAACTTAAACGAAGCCTGCTAACCAGGATCCTAAGACAGGAAAGGATTCTGGGTATCCTGGTAGCCCAGTGTCATCACTTTATGAAAAGAGGTAAGGGAGATCAGAGGCAGAGAGAGGGTCAGACAGATGCCACATCACCAGCTCTGTAAGGGGTCAGATTCTCCTTAGAGCCTTAGAAAAGAGCTGGTCCTGCCCACAGCTTGGCTTTGGGCCACACCTGTACCGCAAGTCTTAACACACAGAGAACTTAGTACAGGAGTCACTTAAAACCATCCAGGCTCCGTGCATTGCTTCAACGAAAGTAGAAACAGGCAACTAGCACAGCAGGGTTGCCCCAGGAATACGAGTCACACAGGAGTCCCTTGGCTGGGAGGCCCCTGAGGTCGTTTTCTGCTGGTCCCAGAACAGGACCGACCTGCGTGGGGGAGGGCCAGTCAGAGATGAGCCCGAGCAGCAGTGCTGTCCTTCTGAGATCGGAGGACAAACCAACTTCCTTCAGAAGGCAGACATTTGACCCAGCCTCTGAGAACGCTCATTCATCTGCTCCCGAGCGTGCAGCAGCTGTCTGCAAAAGCAACGCCGTCCTCCCAGGCTGCTGATTAACTATTACAAGAGGAGCACCCACTCTCCCCTGCAGCGGGGCTGAATAATTCATAGTGGGCTTGTTTGAATGAAGCCTCCGAAGGCAGGGAGCTGAACTGGGTCAGGCTGGCCCGGCCTGCGTGAACAATTCAGCTACTAGGTCATTTTCAAACAAAAGGGATGCGCTGCTGCGAGGATTAATTATTGGCTTCTCAACTCTCCTGAAGCACAGTGGCTAAAAAAATCATTGCAAATCGATGTCTATTAAACTGCCTCTGAACATTCTAGTCCTTCAGGAAGAGAAACTTTAAAAAGAGGAGGGGGCCATGAAGAAAATTCTAATGGGTTGCGATCAAGGGTTATGCAGCCCAGGAACAGGCTCTGGCCCTTGTTAGCAGGACGCCCCCAGCAGCTACTGGCGGTTGAGGGCTCTGGTGGCACCACGCTTTCAGAGGCAAATTAAGCCATCACCTGGAGCCCAGGAGCACAATCCAGGAAGGGAATGAATCACTTGAAAGTCTGATCAATCAAAGGCAGAAACACCCCAGGCCACCTCCAGCTCATTTCCAGAATGACCCAGGCTCCCTTTCCAACCCTGCAGAGGCCAGAGCACCTTGTGCTCCCAAGGAGCCAGACACAAGATGCAGGGCCCAGTCCACTCTATGCTGGGCTTTAGACTCCCCTGGAGGTCCCTCTGAGCCCCACTCCGGAGGGAGGCTGGGTTCTGTCCGAGAAGACAAGGGCTGGGCTTGCAGAACTAGGCCACCACAGTCCCCAAACTCCAGCGCTCGGCTTTTCCACACTGGCCCACTGGAGGGGAGGGCGCGTGTCCACTTTGCTTCTGCATCCTAACGCAGTCTGGGTACTGTGACCACAGAATGTCTCTTCACAGACCAGGGGAGCCACCAAAGGATTTTAACGGCTGTGCTGCCTCTGTTCTGCTGCCTGAGCAGCCGGCTAAACGACAGCCACACTGGGAAGGGTCCCATAGGCGAGCCCGGCTCCCGGCAAACCACACTGTGGCCGGATACAACTGTCCTGGGTGTTGGTGCCCACACCCCCCGTATTTGCCACCATGAATCCAATCCAGTCATTTGAAGGAGAAGGAAATTGAGCCCCAGAAAGGAGAAAAACACTCTGCCCAGCATCAGTCCTGGGCCCATTCTGTACTTTCGTGTAATTCCTGGTCATGGTGGGCAGCATCTCAGTGAGTCTGCACTAATCCCTGCTCCCGGGACATGCCCTGTGTGGTCCCCACCCCTGATACGGTCAGCACCTCGCCACTCACGTCTAGGAATGAGAATGCAGCAGGATGACAGGACTCCTCCTGTGAGACTCGGTGACAGAGAGACTCCCGCTCTCTCACGCACCGGCCCCGAGGAACAAGCTGCCGTGTGGCAGAGGCTGTGTTGGCGGGAACCGGGGCAGGCTTTGGCCCAGGGACCACGAGGAGCTGGGCTCTCAGCCCAACAGCTGGGGGGACCCCGATTCCCCCATCGACGTGTGACGTAGCGGCCAGTGCACTCATCCTCAGCAAGTCCCCAGGCCAGGCTGCCGACCCCTCCACACGGCCCCAGGAAGACTTGGGGACAGGGCACGCATCGGAACCACCCTGGATCCCTGAGCCCACAGGTGGGCCAAAAGGATAAACACGTGCTACTTAAACCACTGCATTTTCTTGGTGACTCATTGCACAACAACAGACAGCTAATCCAGTGGTCAGTAAATGTTGGAAGGGTAAATAAGTGGGGTTAGGGCTCTAAACTTGGCCCCTTTTTGACTCCCCTGACAATTGCCTCCTGCCCATTACACTCCCCCCTTTCTGTCCTCGTCCTCTCTGAGCCTCCTTGTCCTAAGAACAGCCGAATCATTTAAGGCAGTCGAAAATGACGTGGGACTTGATCATTCTGCACGATCGCCAAAGGGGAAGCAGGGGACAGCTGAGCTGCATGTGCTCAGAGGCGGGACCGTCAGGGACAGTGGGCTGCCGTTCTGGTGGCTCCCAGGAGAGGAAGTCCCACGAAAACGCCAGCAACATGCTCGGCTCACTCGCCCCGCACAACACCAGGTCCTGTCATCCCCCTGCACAGATGGGGAAACTGAGGCACCTGGGCAGATCCAGATGCATATCCAGGGTGTGCCCATGACCACTATGTGGCTCTGTAGGAATTGTTGCACTTGTTACACCTCTGGCTGTAAGGCAGGGCTTCCCACCCACAGCGATGGTGACTCTTCGATGACAGAGGCTTTTTGGAGCACGGTAGACGTTACCAGCACCCTCACCAGATGCCAGGCACATGGCCCCTGCCACTGTGTCCACCGAAATGTCTCTAGCCATTGCCAAATGTCCCAGGGCAGGGAAGGGGACATCACCCCTGGTGGAGAAACACAGTTCTCAGGGACTCGGTGACCGTCAGGGAGACCTTGCTAATGCTTCCGTCTACCCAAGGTCCCAGGAAGGACAAGCAGAGGCTGAAGACCAGACAAACCACAGGGCTGGAGTCCCAGCTGGGGAGGCCCTCTAACCTCTGGGGCCACCTATGCCCTCAAAGCAGGGGGCCACACTTGTGTCCTGGGGGACAGTGATCTGGCGCAGTTAGCAGTGCTTCTCTCTCAGCCCCTGCCAGGCTGCTGGTGCCCCGAGCACAGTGCAGATGTCCCCCACCCCACCACCCCCGCTCCCTGTAGCTGCTCTTTCTAGGGTGCTTGGCTTCCTCGCCATCTTCTTACATTCACAGTTTCTGGAACCTTATAATCACTGACACCATAGCCACCAATTAATCTGCGCTCTGCGCGGTTTGAGGCTGGGAAAAGTCCAAGTGTCGCCCCTCCTGCCCCACAGCGGGGCCCGCCGCCCCTCCACCAGAGTTCACGGCTTTCTGATTGCAATTCACCCTTACAAATGTTGCTGCGCTGTTTTTCCCAATGAAATCAATTGAATCCAATTGATCCTGGCCCTGCTTTGCATTCCTCCTCCAGCGCTGTGTATGTGTGCAGACACGCACGCACGTGCACACACACACGCTTGCCACCTATCTCAGACGTGCGTGACTCGGCTCTCCAATTAGATTAGGGCATGCTGTCCACTGCCTCTGTAACCCCACAGCGCCTACTGCAAGTCTGAGCATGCAGTGGGCACTCAATAAAGGCTTACGGACAAATGCTGGGTGCTGCAGAACTGCAGTCTAGGCCTACTCTCCATACCCTACTGGCTACCCGTCACCCCCGATGACACACCTGTCCCTGGGTGGCTCATACCACCTCCCCTGAGCAGGCACTTCCTTCCACACAGCGGTGATAGCATCTTAACCTCCAAATTAACTCGAATGCTCTCCCAAACCAGATCTAATCCTCGAGCCTCCCTGAGTCACACCGGAAAGTCAAGATATTAAGCCATCTGCCTGTTGGAAGCCACTTTCCAAGCCAATTAGGGATAATTTTAGAAGAGCAGGTTCATGAGATACGACATCAAATGCTCTCCTCCCAAGCGCAGGCTTACCGTGGGATCAACTTCCTCAGAGCAAACAAGTTTGGCTGGGAAATTATAATGAACACTTGCTGATGCAGAGAAGCCCTGTCCCACTGGGGTAGAAACACTCCCGAGGGCCCCTCGACTCGGGTGGTTGGAAATTATTTTAAACCACTGAGAAAGATGCTGAAAAAGCACTCAAATGTGAGTCGGAAAGACCTGGGCTCTAGTCCCAACCTCTGTGGCTAATTAGCTGAGTGACCTTGGGTAAGCAACACGATCTCTTTTTCTGTTTCCTCATCCAAGAGCTGAGGGAAGAGGCAGGACCGTGGAAGGAAGACCGTGAATGAGCATGAAGCAATCTCTCTCTCCCCCTCTCTCCCCCTTCCTCAGCCCCTCCCCCTTCTGCCCCTCACCTTCCTCAGTGGACCCCAGAGGCAGCCACTTCTTTGCAGGACTAACAGGACTAAGATTCCAGATCTGAAGGCCCTTTGCAAGTCAGAAGCCGTTAGCGCTGGCGCCAGGAAGCCTTCTCACCCCTCCGTGGGTCTGTGCGCTGAGCAGTTTTGCAAATTAACATAAACCAGATCTAAAAGGACTCAGCTAGCTAGAAAACACAGATAAAAGAGAAGCTGCAGCTAACCCTTGACTGAGAGCACAGAGAGACAGGAAACCCCCGTGTTCACCTCCAAAACTCTGCGAGGCAGACCCATGGTTATTTCAAAATTGCCTTTGAGGCAGGCACTTAGCACTCCTTTGCCGGGGTCTACACCCTCATCACATCCTGTCTGAGCTAAGAAGACAGTGCTGTGATCTGCAAACAAACAGCAAAGGTTCAAAGCAAGCACAGAGCCCACGGTGAGGCAGGACCGGTACACGGCCCTGTCCCTCCGCTCTGTCCCTCCGCGTCACCCCTCCTGAGCATGCCAGGCTGTTCCTGTGGAAGCCTCCAGTGGACCCGATCAGATAGCGAGGCCACTTCTGTGAACCCAGACCCTTCTCCTGAGGGTGAGCACCAACTTTCCAGCAGGAGGTAAACTCACGAAGCAATGACCTTAACTTAGCAAATTAATTCCAAAGCACAATTGTTTTCAATCTTCATTTAAAATCAGCCTTCGTTAATCTAGATTTAATGACATAGGAAATGGAAATTCCCTTAATAAAATAAGTTATGAATATTTATCGTCCCATTTTACCTGAAAATTGAATAATTCATCAATTAACTTTACTATTAATTATTTAATGCAAAATTAATAAACTGCAAAACTCCTCTGTATCCTTACAGACCGCCCCCCAACCCCGGCACTGGGTAGGAAACTGAGCTCCAGAGAGATGCGTAGCGAGGGGGAATCCCAAACACACGCCAGCGGGAGCGATGGGGTTAAGGCTGGGGTTTTTCTTTCAGAGGCAGACTCAGGTCACTTACTCCTAAAGCAAAGGGAGAGACTCATTTCCCTCACCTTGGAATCTACCACAGCCAAAGTGGACCTCAAAGTTTGGCGATGACTTCCAGAGCAATTCTCCCATGCCTCCTCCCTGCTGTCCATCACCGCTCCATCATGCTTCCAGCATGCAGAGGAGATTGCACTGTCACAGCCACCGGGCACTGTCCCTCCTGACCCCTGCCACAGGCCTGGGCTAGGGCCCCAGTTGGAAGCAGGGGGACTCAGCATGCAGACAGGAGGAGTCAGTTAAGGGGGCCACAGAAAAGGGGACGACGGTGGGGAGGGGTGCGGCATTCTGGAACTGCTGAGCACCTGCGCTCGGGGCAGCCCTGCTCCCTTACTGTGCTACCTCTGCAAAGCCCAAGGTCGGACCCACGAGGTCTCCTGCCTGCCGCTGGATGGACAGTGCCTCAGTCATCCGGCCAGTGAAATGGGTATTAACAGAGGCACCTGCAGGTGTCCAGGGTCTTTCCTACTTCCACTCTCATGCTTCCAGGATGTTCTCCAATCTTCATCCCTGGGGCAGTGGTGCCAACACTGGTACTCACTGAATTGCTTGTTCAAGACCTCCACTGGGAACCACGCCCAGCACCACCCTTATCTTCAGCCCATTTCCACTGCACTCCTGACCTCACCTCTGCTGTCTCCAGCTACACGGGCTTCTGGTCCATTCTCACACCCACAGACAACTTCCTGCCTCAGCCCTGTGCAGGCTATGCAGACACACATTCACACACGCATGCGCGCACACACACACACACCAGGTCTCTACCCAAAGTTCAGTCCCCCACCCCAGAAAGGTGGTCTGATCACCACCCTCCCCCTACCCGCCCCTGCCCTTGTCCCTCATAGCACTCCTGGAAATTGCAATTATTGTAAATTATCTTGTCCATCTTTCTGTCCCAATGCCCAGCACCTGGCACAAGAATTCAAAGAATTCACTGAATAAGTAGAGCAGGGGATGCCAGCCAACAGCTACAGGCAGATGGCAGTTTGGGGTCGTGCAGTCATAACCTTGGGAGAAGACAGTGTCCCTGCCCCAAGCAGAGCTATCAGCCCCGGGGACCAACAGCAGCAACTCAGTGACTCCCTACATCAGTGGCCAAATGAGTCACAAGAGCCCGTGAGTGTCGAGCCAGAGGGCCTGGATCGTGGGTGTGATGATACGCGGGGACAGCTGTACTTGCTGTGCTGGCTATAGCGGCAAACATGGCTCATCTGCTTTCCCTTCTCCAAGTTTGTTCTTGCCATCATTGCATTGCCTTTCTCCACAACTTTCCCCAAATCTGGCAGTAGTCTCATTTCCCAGATTCCTCAGCCTGGGCGCCAGCTGCCACTTTACATACAAATTCAATTCCACCACAGTTAAGAAGTTCTGTGCCAGTCGAGTTGTCAGAAAGAAAAAAGATCTGGTCCAGAGTGCCCCAAGGGGATGGGAGTGCGGGGTGCAAGTTCCCACGTCCACAGTACAGCTGGAACTCTCCTCTCCTGGACACAGCTGCCCCAGCCCTAGACTCGGGTGGCCCCTTGCCCCGAGAGTCACCTCATATTAAACATCTTAGCTAGAAGGTCCTACCCAGGTGAGGTCAGAAACAGTCAGCTCAGAAGAACTAACTTTCTCTTTTAGGAGAAATTTTCCTTTCCCCCAAATAAGTTTTATCTTATTAAATCACAGAATGAATAGGACATTTTTCCAAGTACTTTCTCATAAGAAAACACTGACCAACTCAGGAAGAGATTTGTGGGGGGGGGTGTTGTACATATGTGTGTGTACATGTGTATATGTGTTTATGAATGTATTGTGGCATGCACATATTACAAGTATTTGCAATTGCACATATGTGTGTATTCGTATATATACATAGCTATGTGCATGTGTTGTGTACATATGCATGTGTATAATGTGTATGTCTGCGTGTATATGCATCTGAGTTTGTATGTGCCCGAGTGTGTGTGCATGTGTTAAATGTCTATGTGTGCAGGTGTGCTGTGGACGTGTGTACACACATGAATGTACACAATAAACACGCACACACACACACAAAGCGAAAAGCTCATGTAGAAAGTGGGATGCACAGTGGTATGTGAGAACCAGGAATGATTTCCTTCCTCTGTTTGTTTATTTTGATTTCTTTTTTAGAAAGCTCCGTAATAAAGGACTGTGGAAAATCTAAGAATAGCAAAGACAGCGATACCTCCTAGCCAACCCGAGAACAGCGGGAGGATCTCCAGCCCAGAATCCCAGCTGACGTGGTAATTACTCATTACACAGAAACTCGGGACCTGCACAGGACGGCTGATGTGGAGAACATGCCTTTCCACCTAGCAGTGTGCGAGGCGGGCAGGCGGCCCCCTGTCTCAGCAGCGAGCAAAGATTTATCACATCAGAGCTGATCCGGGGGGCATCACCAAGCCATTTCCGGCCTGGTACAGAGATTCCAGTCAGTGCCGATTTTCCAAATTCAGGGGAGACGGTAGAGGGGCTCAGAGCGAACTGGCAGGGGCAGAGGGGACGACTGGTGTGAGCGCTGTGGGGCTTGTTACTCTCAGAAGGGATCCTCACAGCCAGGCATCCTGCTCAGAGAGCCCAGCAGGCACTCTGGGCAGGTAATCTCTATTCGGGGTGCCCAGCACCCCAAGGTGCATCACAGGTCCTGATCCAATCCAGGAAGCATACACATGCCACCATGTAAAGATGTCATTGGATTCTGCCCAGGGGGAGGACACACTGTGACCCCGCACCATGCCAGGAGAGGCTCTGAACTGAGGGTGTGTACCGGCATGCGTGTAATGTGTACGTCTGCATGTACATGTGTCTGGGTTTGTATGTGCCCGAGCACGTGTGCCTATGTTAAATGTCCGTGTGGGCAGGTGCGCTGTGGAAATGTGTGCATATGTGAATGTGCACAATAAACACACACACACACACACACACACACACACACACAGCAAAAGCTCGTGTGGAAAGTGGGATGTGCAGTGGGGTTTGAGAACCAGGAATGATTTCCTTCCTCCGTTCATTTTGTGTCACCCATGAGGAGGTGACTGTCCCGGGAGCAGGGCCTCTGTGGTGCTCCGAGCTGAGCACTCAGAAAGCACTCAGACCAAAAAGGGGTTAGAGAGAGAGAAAAGCAAGTGAGATGAGCAAGAAAGAGCATAAGATGGGGAGGTAGGGAGGGGACAGGGAAGGGATGAGGCAGTCCAGGGAGGCCAGTGCACAGGGAGGACCAGCCAACGGCAGCGGCAGAGTGAGGACAGGTGTAAACCAAGGAGGACACAGCACAGGGGTGGGTGGAGGGTAGATGGAGAGGTCAGCGCATCCTATAGAGCTGGGAGCAGATACACGGTCGGTAACTGACCCAGGAGGGCAGACATCTACAGCAGCAGAGCCTGGAGGGACTGAATGGAGGCAGCAGTGCCACCAAAGGGAGAGGGCAGGCAAGGCTGCAGGCCCCCGGGGCCCCCATCCGCCTCAAGCAGCCAGGTAACCCTTCCAGCCCCTGCCTCTTCTAGGCAAAGGGCCCCGAAAGGCCTGGCCTCAGAGACAGCAGAGGAAAAGCAAGAAATGCATGCCACATACTGAGAGGGTTTACATGTAATCCCAGCATTCTGAAAGGTTGAGGCAGGAGGGTTGCACGTTTGAGCCCAGCCTAGGCAGTTTAGCAACTTAGTGAGACCCCATCTTAAAATAAAAAATAAAAAGGGCTGAGGGTGTAGCTCAGTGGGAAGGCCTTGGTTCAATCCTTAGTATCACAAAAACTTAAGAATCTAGGAGGGCTAAGTGACAGCCCTCACACTGAATGATGACATTCTAAGCCCCTTGAGCTGCCATCAAGCCAGCCCAAACCTCCAGGCAGCATGATGGACCCTTCTCAGGAGAACCCAGAGAAAAGATACCAGATTCCCTCAAGCAAGAAGTGGATACTCATCCCCCAGGAGGGACCCCTGCTGGCAGAGCAAGAGAGCCAGACCCTCATTTAGCAGATGAGGAGGTTAAAACGTGACATCTAAGATTCGCACCTGTAATCCTAGCGCTCAGAGGAGCTGAAGCAGGAAAATCACAAGTTCAAGTCCAGCCTGAGCAATGTAAGGATTTAGCAAGCACCTGCCCCAAAATAATTTTTTAAAGGGCTGGGGATGTAGCTCAGTGCAAAGGCCCTGGGTTCAATCCTCAACTCTGAGGAAAGAAAGAAAAAAGAAAAGAAAAGAAAAGAGGGAGGGAAGGAGGGAAAGAAAGAGTAGAATATACAAATCTAGAGGTAAAGATCAGAACCAAAAGAGTAGGAAGCAGCCACCCTTAGAAAACAGGATTGAAATGTAGGGCAGAGGACCTCATTGCTTCTTGCAAGCTTTTTAGAACCCTTTGACCCATTACCTGTGTGTGTGCTTATTTTTAATAATATTAAAGTAATAAAAGATGGTGAGGGATGGGAGCAAGCAGCCAGCAGCAGCCTAACCCCAGGAGGAGCCAGAGACAGGCGCCCCAAGGCCTCCCTCTCACCCCAGGAACCCATAGTGAGGGTTCTGCTGGCACTGAGAAGCCAAGGGACAGGGAGAGGGACAGTCCCACTCACGCCAGGACCACACCGGGGCGCATGAAGTGGCCTTACCAGGTCTGCGCATCCTCTGACCTGCGGCCTAGTGTGAGTGACAACCTCGCCTGCTGGGCAGTCAGCCGTCCCTGCCCCAGCCACTTCCCTGGGCTCTGAGGATCCCCGGATGTGGCCTCCGTGGCTCCCCTGCTGTGCCAGCCAGCACTGCAGTTCCAGATAAAGAACTGGGGTCCAGGACATAGCCACATCACGCAGCACTTTGGGACATCCCAGCACTGTCGAGACACCACCAGACACTGCATCAGGATCCAGGTCACCGCAGCCTCACCTTATCCTGCATGACAGAGCCTCCCAGGACACCCTCAGGCAGCCAGGCTCCCCCACATCCTGACAGGCACCGGGCCCAAATCCCTCACCCCACCGCCACTGCTGGCGCAGGGTGGCACAGCCGGGGCTGGGTCTCGTGGGTGGAGTCCCGGGTGGAAGTGCCCATAGCTGCCATGCCGCTGTGTTCGTGGGAGAGTAGGTCCCCAGCTCAGCAGAAGGTGCAGGTCCTCTGCAATGACCCGGGCGTGAGCCTGCACCCCGTCTACCCACCTTAGGAACAGCCCCACATCCCTGCCAATGCTGTCCACCTGGGCGCCTGAGAAAGAGCACGGAAGCAACTCTCAGAATTTCTTAAATTGTGGTAAAATGTATGTGACATAAAGTTCAATGTTTCAGCCACTTTGGGGGTACAGTTCAGTGGCATGCATGGTGCAGCACATTCGCCATGTGGTGGGAAGACCACCCCTGTCCACCTCTGGGACTTTCCATCTTCCTCACCTGAAACTCGGGCCCCCTGAAACACAGACCCCTGCCCTCCCACCATTCTACTTCCTGCCTCCAGGCAAGAAGGGGACAACATTTGTGCCCTTGCGCCTGGCTTATGTCACTTAGCACAGCATCTCTGCGCTGCATCTGTGTGGAATGAGGATCTGAGTTTCATCGCCGGCGAGCTCTGGGAGTTGTCTTAACCACCCACACGGAATCTCCTTATTATTTTTGCCATTCTATTCTGGTCACTCGAGCAGTCCCAACAGGGGCTTCCTTTAAAAAGACCTGTCACTGCCTATGCCAAGGAGCTGGTGCCCCAAAGGCGGCCAGCGGGTCACTGCCTGCACTGCGCACGCTGAAGCTAGGCAAAAGCAATGCCAGCTGCCCAGGGCCCAGCCGGGGACCGGGAAAGTGGGCTCTCCAGATGGAGCCCTCTGTCCACAGACTGGTGCCACTCTCCAGACCCCCAGAGCTTTCAGGGACAAGGGACCCGCTGTGGCACACCTGGACACCGCACCCCTGCTCCTGGCAAGCCTGCTGCTCTGTGATGACCTCACATGCTGCCCACCACCCACAAGGGAGTGGTCTCCACTGCACAGAACTGCCAGGAGAGCAGCAAGACACATAACCATGTCCTTGGGGGCCACTTTTCCAGGGAGGGAAGACCTACGACTGCCACAGCCGAAGGTCCAGCCATCGGTGGTAACCGAATGCAGGCCGGGGAAGCTAAGGGGGAGGAGGCCTTGCTACGCCTGTGGGTTGGGGAGCTCTCAGGAGGAGGCAGATGGGGATGGGCATGAGGACATTGGGGTGAGGTCCCTGGCTGAGGAAAAGCCCGTGGGGGGACACGGGAGATGAGTGGGGAGAGCGGGGAGCACCCCCTACTGTTGGAGGACAGTTGATGGTGGGTGCAAACAGAATAACGACCTTTAGCACCACACTAGAGTCTGACAGCAAGTCCCGAACGTCCTCAAGTAGAATGACATTAGAAAAGGAACATTTCAGGGGAGTCACGTGCAAAAGTTGTTCAGTCTGGAGAGAAGGAATCCAGGGGCGATGTCAGCACCCCGCATGATAGCAGTGCTGAGCACTGAGCCCAGGAAAACAAGGATGGGGGTCACAGTCTGAAAAGCTGCCTGGATCAGTGACTAATTAGATTCAGGGGACAAAAGAGAAGGAGCAGTCACGGGAAATAGACAAGGATGAGCTCAAGGACCTTTAGAAATGAGGAAAGTCAGAAGGTGCACCCCAGAGGGAGGAGTCTGAGATAAGAGGATGACACTCAGCTGTCCGGGAGAGAGGCCGAGACTGGGCAGTGACCTGCAGAGTCAGCAGGGTGCGAAAGTGCAGCGTCCCGAGACTTGGTATCCCCACCATGGAGGGCAGGAGGGGCCCTGGGCACCTGGGGTTGGGAGAACCCAAAGGAGGGGGCCCCCAAGTCCCCTTCTTCTCAGCACTCAGAGCCGGCTTCGCCCCTCCTTTCCTTCCACCCTCCTCCTATGTGGTATTTTACTGCTTATTGACCAAGAAGCATTTAGTGTTCATTATAGGAAAATTCTATTACTAGACCCTTAGTGCGTCCGTGTTAAGGTGCTATCTATATCAATCCAATTAATTCATTAGGTAATTAACAGCATTTGCCAGCCTCCTCCTAACTGGTATAAGCAGGATTCCTGGGACGGACAGACTTTCACTCCAGCCCTGAGTGTGATGTGTCCCTGGCTTCCAGTTCCCACTCTACCTGTGATGGGCCGGGGGAGGGGGTACAAATCCAAGCCAGAAGACGGGCGAGAAGCCCGCCAGCCGGTTGGGCAGAGCCGATTCCCACAGGGAGGACCCCTGGTGCCTACATCGCTGGCCTGGTTCAGCAATCATGGAGAAGGAGCTACTCCCTAGGCTACTGCACCCACTTCAGGCACGAGGAGCCAGCGTAAAGTGAAGGCTAGGAGCGCCCTGACCCTGGGTTCAAGTTCCAGGCCCAACGCTGAGTCTCAGTGTGCGGCCCCTTGCTGCCCTGTGGAGCCATCAGAAGGACGTTAAAACCCAGCACCAAGCCAGCAGCAGGTGCGGGAAGGCCAGGCCCAGTCACTGAGCCCATCATGGGACTGAACAGTCAAGGGGATGACACGGAGAGGGCCCAGGTCTCTGGCACCATGGCACCCAACCTCCCGTCTTGCTCATTCCACGCTATGATCGAGGCCCACTGTATGCCCAGCACAGGTCTAGGCACTTGGGGCCCCCATGAACAGTGCCAACTGAAAATCCCTCTCCTTGTGCTACTCGTGCTGCATGGGCTGATCAGATCGCAAATGAATAAGCAAATTTGAGCACGCCAGGACACACGCAGGACAGGAGGAAGGACCTCCCGGAGAGAGGAGGGCGCACCCTCCATCCACAGCTCTGCGCTCACCTGCAGGGCGGAGGGCGGGGCTCCCTGCAGGGCGCTAGGTCAGGGCTGAGCAAACAGCAAGGGCCAGACACAGAAGTCCTGGAGGGAGAAGTTTCCAGCTGAAGGTCCCAGCTGCCGATCCCACGATCCGGCTGTCTGAACACAGCCCTGGGCCCTGTCTCAGCCGCCCCCGCGCCCCCAACCCCCAGCCGCTGCAGCACGCCTCATTATCAAGCAGGTGAGCGGGGCTCCTGGGACCCTGTCTGTAATTAGGACAGCTCTGAGCTAGGGTATATTTATAACCCCCAGCCCTCCGCCAGCCCCAGAGAGCAGCCGTGGGTCCCGCTGCAGCGCCTATACCAACATCTATATGGGAACTGATTACGACAATTAATTTAATAGGGATTCCTCCACACAAACAATGTATCATTTTATTAGGAAACTCTATAAATGTCAGTGGTGCAATTCATTTTTATTAATTTTCTAAAATGAAATTAGCAGTGGCGGTGGCGGCGGCAAACAGAAGTTGTATTGCCTTCTCATTCAGCGGAGTATTGGTGTCATTAATTCCTTAATACCAGGAGGCCGGTTTGTATGAGCTCAGCAGTTAACCACACCAATTAATTTCAATGCTGGAGATGGGGGGAGGGGCTGGACTCAACTCGACAACTAATTTAGGAAGGTCCTTGAACAACCATGGCAACTTTTCCTTCTCCTGGGACAGGAAGCTTTCGACTGGAACACCGGAGCAAATATTACAACACTAATAGGAACCTGTCCTCCCCCTGGGCCTTCGGGAAAGAAATTGTCCTTCCAGAGCCTGCAGCGATCGTGGCTGAGGCCTCCCGAAGTAGCAGACCGCACCTATCAATAAGAGGGACAGTGACACCCATGGGAGACACGGACCTTCACACATGCAAAAGCAAGATCACACATAGCATCGCGCTCAGTCCCCGGAGGCCTGGAGCGAATCGACATTCACGCCACCTTCTACACGAAGAAGAAAAAGTGGAACCTGTGAAGGAGTTGACATGACTGTCTGACCCTCCCGTAGCTATTGAGCGACCGCGCCTGGATCTGTCAATACGGGAACCCACGTTCCATCGCTCGGCCCGAGCGCCTCCCTGCCTCGGGACGGGAGGTCTCTCGCTCCATTTATGCTCCGCCAAGCCCAGTGAGTTGTACATGACCACAAGTGACAGCCACTTCTCCGTGGAAACCCAAATCCTGAGGCCGAAATGTGAAGTTCAGGCTCGCCTGGGGACGCAGCGCACCTGTGGCAAAACTCCGGCTCAGGAGCAGCTCTTTCCACCCACTGAGAGTCAAGGAGCATCTCGCCGAGGAGAGAGGAGGCCGTGCACGGAGAGGCTGGTGGCTGCCGCAGCCAGGAGAGCCTTGGAACCAGCAAGCAGCGCAGAGGCAGAACCGGACACCTCCTGCCCCCAAAGAAACTAGGTCTTGGCTCTCAAAGGGAGGCCAGCCACAGCTTGTCACCTGGGAACTTGTTCAACATAATAAATTCTTGGGCCTCACTCCTGGTTCCCTGAGTCAGAAACTGGGGAGAGGGCACTGCGGATGTGGCTCAGGGGCGGGACGCTTGCCTAGCATGCACGAGGCCCTGGCTCTATCCGCAGAACCAAGCAAAGAAACTGGGGTGACGTGCATTCTCACCAGCACTCCCGCCGCCCACTCCGCTTCCTCCCCGGAAGGCGCCCCCAGGAGAAGGAGGCAGGAGTGTGCTGAGCTTCCCGTGCCCTGTGATACGGCTGAACCCACTGAACGCCGGGCATCATCACCAACCCCTCTGCACCCAGGCCTGCTCCACTCCACGGGAATGTCCTTTCCAGCCCCCTTCTTATTCTGCTTGTCCATGGGACTTGCTTTGGCCCCTGGATTTGTGAGCAGTTGTGACATATGTGGCTACCTCCAAGCAGGGGCTTTAACGGTGAATGTGTGGGTTGCATTGGGTTTTTAAACTCCTGCTCTCTAGTATGAGAATCAGTTGTCCCAGACAGAGGAGACCCTTACCCTATGTCCTTGGGCAAAAGATGCATGGAGCAATCCTAACCCCAAGCCCAAACCACAGGCAACACACAGGTTCATGTGCAGGAAGTCCAGTTTGTTGTTACAAATCGCTAAGTTTAGGGATCATTTCTTATGTAGCATCATCACAGCAAAAGCTGACTGAGACAAACCATTTGATTTCATAGCAAAGGAAATCAGGATCCCAGAAGGTTAAACAGCTGAGGAATTTTCCAGGTCTCAGCCTGAAAGGTCAAAGAGTGAGAGTCACCTGCTGGAGGCATCTCAGCAATAACTTCCCTTTTCTCAGTATCCTCTAACCTCCAAAATGGGACATTCTCCCCTCATCTAAAGGATGATGACCAATAAATGTTGGAGGCTAATGAAGAAGTATTTTTAAATACCTTCTAGAACCAGCAAACACTCCCAAGGGTGACACTTTTCCCTCACGACTCAGAAAGGACAAGCAGGCCAAGTTTATCACCGAGGGTGCTGAGGACCCAGCCGACTCCTTTTCCTGGTCCTGGAGATGCTGGTGCCTCTATGCAGGCCAGGCAGCAGCCTGCCCTGCCCACCTCTTGGGCTCAGCTTGCGGTCCAGCCACCCTCCTCTGCGAACAAACACCTGGCCCTGTCACTGCTAATAGAAAAGTGGTGGCAATTGGAAGAGAGTGACCATGAATTACTGAAGCTCTAGACTGTAACATACCAAAAATAAAAACTGAAGGGTTGGAGAAGAAAAAAGAGGCCTCCTCTAAAATAAGCCCTAAATCCCAACCTCACCGTTCTTCACGGGATAATAACATCACTTGTGCTGGCAGAACACGGGTCGGCTGTATTTTCGCCAATTCCCTCTATTCCCCGGTGGGTGAGAGAAGGTAAACGTTTGTGGCAGTTAGTGGGTTGGAGGACATTTACTGCATAATAAACTGCAAACGTGGCCATTGCTTCTGATTTGGGGAATCTTCTTACCAGCAATCAAGAATAACTCGACTTTCAGTTTGTAAAACACACGGAGATAAAAGTGGGCAGTGAAGCTGCTTTCTCTTTTTAAAAAGGACATTTCCAGAGCGTGCCGGTGGTAGGTGGGCACTTTCCCAGCATAAAATCCCCCTGATGCCCCTGCCCAAAAAGCCCTGCTAGCGCCCAGCTGCAGGATCGCGTTGCCCTGGTCATCACCGTTAAAGTTCCACCTAACAGGACGGCAGTGGCTCTGTTCTGAACGCATCGGCTCCCAGGCCCCGCCCTGGTCTTGGGCCAGTTAATGTAAGACACCGAACCCAGCACAGCATTTCCAACCTGGTGCGCTGAGGCGACGGGCCAAGTCAGGTAATCCGCGAAAATCAATCAATCCATTTACTGTACATAGTTGAAAAACTGCAAGATCTGGGACATTACCTTGTCTTAGGGGAGGTGGTTAGCCATTCTTCGTGTTTCTCAAATGTTATTAAATAAGCTGCAATTTCCTGAAACAGAAGAATAAAAAGATAATAACAACAATTAGCTCACGTTGGACCCTGAGAAGTAAGAAAGTTTTCGTTGTTTCGAAGCAGCTGTCGTCCTTTGTCGGGCTGGGGCTCCGTCGCTGCTAGGAAAACACTCGACTTGGACTCCGCTTCTATTTTGATTTTCCGAGTCCTTTTCACTCAACCTGCCATACAGCAATAATCAAAGCGCTGGGTTTCAAAAGAGGAGTCGGTGGCAAGGACAAAAATACGTCTCTGTGGGAGGAAAACATCAGACACCCTTTCAGATTCTAAATGTCATTAACTTGCAGGAGGGAGGAGTGCGTGCCAACAACAGGTCTCCGCGTGTGCGAGGGTGCGACTGGAAAGTTTAGTCTGCTTTTCTGAAGCTGGACAGATCTCCCGGCTTTGTCACAAGAGACGCGCGTTCTCTCAGCGTGACTCCCAACCCCCTGAGCCAAATCGCACAAAGATTAAAAAGAGAAGAAAAGATACGGCCTTGTTCCAGAGAGAGAGACAGAGGGAAGGGAGTTAGCCTTCCCCACTACTGATACTTGATCTGTGAACAGTGCTTCCGTAAAGAGCAATGGCTGCTGAGTTTAAGGCAAAGACAGAGAAAATGCAGGCACCTGAAGGTAAATTAAATATTTATAAACACAACATCGCTGCAGATAGAATGGCTGCTTTATTAATCATTCCCATAAAGAGCCACTGGGTGACATCAGCCTAAGTCACTGCTCCAGCTCTGAGGCAGGATGTGGCCCATGACTTCCAGCTCCAAACAGATCTGCTAACGTGAAACTGGCAGGGACTGTAAGTGGAGTCCAGGCTGGCCCAGTACCTGTGTCCCTCAGTCTTGGTGCTGACAGGACACAGGCCTGCTGCCCCGGACCGTGGGGGAAACACACAGCACGGGCTCTGTCTGCAGCCAGGGACGGAGCAGTCTCCTGGGCTCGGAGGACTTGACACCTGTGATGCTGAGACACCACGTGTGGCCTTGAGTGAAAAGGGAGAGACCGCCCCCGAGCAGGTTAGAGTAGAAAATAGCAAGCACTCCATGCAGGAAGAAGGTTACACGGCCCAGGTGGAGACCAGGGCCTCACGCAGTCACCAGAACTGGTCAGTACCACAAGGTAGCCAATGACTGGGGACCAAGACCGCAAGCCACCTTGATCCGGAAGCCTACACTCTGCAAGAACCTGGGGAGGAGTGACCTAAGGCAAGAATAGAGTTGGTCACTGTGCAAATTTCTATGATCGATTTCAGATCCAGAACTCGTAGAATAAATCTGATCAGCCTACACATTGTTCTCTCATTCCTGAGCCTCTCCTGCTGTATCTCCTCTCCTTACAAAGATCACACTGAGGTCTCACCATAGGTTGACATCACTTCCTCCAGCAAGTGCTCCCTAACTACTCAGGACAGGGGTACCCACCCACCCCACATACTCCCACACACCTCCCAGCACATTCCTCCATTGCATCAGATTTATTACTCTGTTCTAATTGCTTGCTTATGTGCAGGGCATCTCCAGTGGACCATGCAAGGGTAAGGAATGTGTCATCCCTTATGTGTCCTCAGGTTGTAACTGTCCTGGGACACACAGGAAGCACTTAATAAATGTTTGTTAGATTGCTCAGATGGGTGGACCAGTGGGTGAGAAGATGGGTGGATGGGTGAGCGTTGAGAGGGAGAAGAGTGGGTACTGTAGAAACAAATATGCCTTCAAAAGTGTGTGTGTGTGTGTGTGTGTGTGTGTGAGCGCATGCGTGTGTGGTGTCTGTGTTTACTACTGAAGATAATTAAGTGAGAGTTTAAAAGCACCAAACCCAGCAGCTCCCAGATGAACTACTGCCCATTATCTCCTGAACTCTAAGTCACTGTAGGACAGCAACACAGCCTGAAGGTGGACACACACAGGAAGCAAGCAGCCCCAGCCGTGGGCACCACTCTGCTCCACTGAGCTGCCCATCGCGAGCACGCTGCTTACTGTCGGGACGCAGCTCCCCACGGGCCTGGGACGGGCCGCCACCCTCACGATTCCCACCGTGCAGCCTGCCTCACACTGCCACTTGTCCACGCTCACAGACGGTGGAAGGCTACCTCAGAGCGACTGTTCTGAGTTGTTGTTGAGCCTTCCGGTTTTCCACTGGTTTCCCTTTGGTTTCATAAAACACTCAGGGCAGCCTGTGGCTGGCACCTGTAAGGTGGATACTAAGCGTGTGTCTGCACTTACCCTAAATCTTAGAAGACTTGGTACCCAGAGGAACAGGCTATGTCACCTGGAACCCCCAGACCCATGTTGGTGCCCAGAATCATGCTGTAATGATGCAGAAGATGGGACGCAGTACACTGCAGATTCTGTTAGATTTATCATTCAGTTCTAAAGACCCAGACACACAAAGATCTTCATGAACATCCTTCGGCCAAATTCTACCCCCACCTGGCAGGACATCGCTCTGCCACTGTCCCCCAAGGAGGAAAATGCTTGAGGGACCTGCAGTGTGCTAGTCCAGGAGAGACACCACTGAAGCCTGCTGCCACCGAGCTCACAGTCAAGAAGGGGATGGAGACAAATCAGCACGATGGGACAGCGTCAACGCTGCTGCAGGGCCAGCCATGCAGTCACCTCCGTAAGCAGACTCACAAGGTCACCACGAGTCTAATGAGCCAGGTGCAGACAAGCAGTGGCCCCAGAGATCGCACTGACTTAAAAACTACCTCGGACTGTGGGCCACTCCTCCTCCTCTCAGGTATTCACGGCTTCCCCCAACCCAGGACATCTTCCACCCAGCACATTTGAGACCCACTGTCTGCACAGAGTAACTCAACACCTACATACAGGTCCCGCCTCTCACATGCTTACATAGACTGGACTGGCCCACCAGGAGCTGTCACACACCGCTGTGCACTTCAAAAGGACTGAGCATACCTGGGTCACTGGTCTGACCCTAGCTCTATGCTGTCCGATCATCCCAACCATTGCCCTTACCAGGTGCTATGGTTTGTGTCTAGATGTCCCTCCAAAGCCCCACATGGTCACAGGACTTTTTCAGAGGTGGCTGGATCTGGGGTGTGTGATGCTGGGATTAAGCGTGTGTGATTAGTAAATCAGTCCACTGATTGGTTTGGCATAGGATTAAGGGTGTGAGTACTACCCCCGCCCTAGGGCCGGTAGCCTGCATACAATGTAAGGGACAGAAAGAGTCTTGTCTCTTTCTTGTTTTTGCTGCCTCCGACCACCATGAACTGTTGCCCCTCTGCCATGCCACCCTCCCTTGGAGCTAACCAATTATGGACTGAAATGTCCACAAACTGTGAGCTACATAAACCTTTCCTCCTTTAACTCTGGGTGTCGGGTATTTTGTCGCAGCAACAAAAGAAACGAGATGAACACCAGGGTTTGGTTCCACTCACCAGACAGGCAGCCTGGGGCCAGATCGTGCCTTCTCAAAGCTTAGGAGTGAGACAGGGAGATGCATACACCCAAGCCAAAGAACCAAACACACACAGGCTACTGAATTCTCAATGGTGTAGAGCAAGGTAGGAACCATTACAGTCCAGAGTCAGAGGGTCGGCTGGGCTAGCGAGAGGTGACTGGGGAAAAAGGGACTCATCATCGTCGCGCCAACATGGGTGGAGTGCTGTCCTGGGCCACATACTGCTCTGGGCCTCTGTGCAGGGTGACCTCATTCATCCCTCATGGCCAGCTATGAAGTGGGAACCATGCCTGTCTCACAGGTGAGGAAACTGAGGCACAGAGCAGCTAAGTGACTCACACGAAGTCCCAAGGTTAAACACCTGGAGAACAGGAGCCCACATCCACACAGAATGGTTCCAGAGCCCACACTCTGTGCCACTGCCCTGTATGTGTTGGGCAGGGAGTGGAAGGGAGGTGTGGGGCCACTCCCGCTCCCCTCTGACCCACTCACTTCTGGTCCCACCTCCCCTTTGCAGGCCAGGAGGGGTCCCCTCAGGGCACCATTCTGAAGGCTTCTCAGCCTCAGCAGGATCGAGGGCATCTACACCCCAAGCCCTACCTGCCGAATGCCTTCATCTGCTCCAGCGGTGAACAGTGTTCCCAGCATGCATGGAAGCTGCACCTCTAACGCCTTCCGAGGCAGAGAGGGAAACGCCCAAGCAGGACAGAGTCAGCTGTGAGAAGAAGCTGCACTGCCCGGCCTGCCCCCCCGCCAAAGCACTGTCAGCCTAGGGCCCCCAGAAGAGCAGAAGGAAACACAGATCTGGTCCATCTCCTGCTACAGAGGGAGAAACTGAGGCGCAGAGGAGAGAGAGGTCTTGTCCAAGGTCAGCTGAGCCACGTCGGGTCCCTTGGCAGCTGGCAGGTGCCCACTCTTTCCCACTCGCTCACCAGCTGGCAGGATCCAGCCCAGCTGAGAGATTCAGGGGATGCCCAAGGAAGCAGAGAGCAGGTCCTGAGGCCATGGAAGTGGCTGCTCAATGAGAAGGCGGGCGTGAACGCCAGGGCGTCGCTGCTCACCATAGCCCAACAGGAGAAGCAACCCAAGGACCCACAGGTGGGTAAACAGATACACAAGACGGCTCTGCCCATGGGCTGCCACACAATTAAACAGCTAAAGCGTGAATACGGCCAACATGGCCATCAACAGATGAGTGGATAGAGAGAGCGTGGTATTATACACCGTGGAGCACTACTCTGCAGTGAAGAAGGATAAACATTTGCAGGAAAAGGGATACACCTTGAGACCATAATGTCAAGTGAAATAAATCAGAAACACAGCTCAAATGTCACATGATTTCTTTTACATGAGAAACCCAAAAGATAGATCTTTTGCAAAAGGAAAGGGGAACAAGAAAGGGAGGGAGGGAAGGAAGGGGGTGGGGAAGGGATTACCAGTTCTCCATGAGGAATGTAACCACTATGAACTGCAAATATGCATGAATAAAAACTAAAAATGGGGGGAAGAAGTACTGAATGCCACGTAGCGCTGTAGCGTGGCGAGCCCTGAGGACGTCATGTGAAGTGACAGAAGCCAGGCGCCGCCAGCCACTGCGCCCACCGTGCCGTTGGCAGTAAGTGTCCAGAACAGGCAAATCCAGGGGGAGAATGACAGTCGTGGCCACCAAGGGCTGCGGGGAGGGGGACTAGGACACGAGTGCTCAACGGGGGCGGGGCTTCCTTTTAGGGCAATAAAATGTTGGGAACTGGACAGCAGTGATGGCTACACAGCACTGAACTAAATGTCACTGGTGGCAAATTTTACATGTATTTTATCAGAATTTTTTAAAAGGAAAAGGAGATGATACAGAAGGCACCTACCCAGTGTGGCCCCGGGATGGGAGAGACCCCCGCCTACCTGGCCTGTGCTGCTGGACCTGAACCCAGAGCCCAAGCCAACTGCCCACCAGCCTTCCCTCCCCCTCCCCTTCCCCTCCCCTTTCCCCCTCCTCTTCCAGGCCCCCCGAGGAGCCTTGTCTCCCTGGATCCTAAACACCTTGTCGACATGGAGAAGAATGACTCGACTGTCAAGATGAAGAAGTTCACTGCGGGCTCCAAAGCAAAGACTGTCCAGCTTGCAGATTTTAAATGTTTAGTTTGTCCTTTGGATGTTCAAATAGAAAAACTGCCGCTGCAGGGCTCGTCTGCGTGCGGCTGCTCCTGGCGGGCGAGCAGCCGGCAGTAGGCTGCACAGTGCTTTAGAATCTGCTCAGCACGGTGAGGGGCCCGGCAGACCAGGGAGGCAGTGGGTCCCTTCGAGAGGTGTGACGAGGCCACGTCAGGAAGGGCAGGGTGAGCAGGCAGCAGGGGCAGCATGGCTGCTTTTGGCACCACCACCTGGTCACTCCGCCACCCAAACCCTGGAGCATCCACCGCCTATTGCCAATGCTGTCCCCAGGCCGGAAGCTCTAGGGCAGGACAGGACTGCAAAGCCACGGCTGCAGGGAGCCGCGGGGACGGCAAGGCTGGGGGATCACCCTCGGCCACCAGCCAGCCACAGGGACCGGCCCGGGAGAAGGCCTGACTGTTGACTCAGTGGAAAGCTGAAGGAAAGAACACGAAGTTCTCTTCTGAAAGACACAATCACAGAGCGTGTGCCTGAGCGTCCCTCGCTGCACGTGCGGGTGCCCAGGGCGGGGACAGGCGCGGTGCCCTGCGTGAGGTCCTGCGGGAATGTCCTGCCGAGAGTTCCTCCTCCAGGAAGGCGGCAGGCACCTGTCACTGGGCACTGGGGCAGCGCCGTCCAACAGATGCGACGGAAGCCACGAATAGCGGCTGTGAGCGTCATTTTGAAATTTCTAGAATCTCCGTGTGTGTGGCTGGTGACTGAACCCAGGCTTCACGCACACCAGGAAGGCATTCCGCCACTGAGCTATGCCCCCAGCCCAAGGAGCTACATTGTTCTATAAGGTTTAAAAAACAAAAGTAAATTTTAATAGTATGTTTTATATTGCAACCCTATAGATCTAAAATAGCATCACGTCCTTATGTTCAGAAAGCAGCCCTGAGCTATCTCACAGTCCTTCCCGTGCTGGTCTCTAAATCATCGGGTGTGTGTGGCCACTCACGGCCACCTCGCCGGGGCTCGGCCTTGTTTCCAGCATCTGGCGGCTGCCACCTGGGCCGGCTGGCTCTAAACGCTGTGCGCAGGAGGCTGCAAACCACGGCTGGCCTTCGGGAGCCGCAGGCCAGGAGTCCCCGGACACTGCTCAGAGCCCCAGGAGGCAAGGGCGGTGCCCCCAAGCAGACACTCCCTGCGGCTGGGCTTCCCAGAGGTGAGAGCCGTGGCCACCTCCACGGCGTGGGGTGCCCTCACTCCACCCGCAGACGGAGTGCTCTGCTGTGGGGATACCTCCCCTGCAGAAGCCACTTTCAACTCCCTGGCGCCCCCTCCAGCAGTGTCCCAGGAGCAGCCCAGGCGGTCTCTCCAAGGGTCTATCCTCAGTCTGTCTTCAAGATACACGGTCGACACCGGGGAGAGAAAAGGTCACTGAGGGGCTTTGGTGTTCTTGGTAAAAAATAAATAACAACACACACATGTATATGGCCATGTGTCATATACATATATGTGTGTGTACACACATGTGTATGCACACGTCCATGTGTGTGCTCATCTGCATGTGCTTTGTTCTTTAGTCTCCTGGTTTCAAGTAATAGAAATATCTCTACAGCCTACACAGTCTCAGATATCTTCTGCACACAAAAACATGGGTTTTAAAGCAAGGGACGATTCTTCTTTTTTTTTTTTAAAGGACAATTCTTTAAAGTTTGGTTTTTATGAGAGTTCTGCACAAGGGTTTTATCTGTAAGGGACCAATGCTGAGGGGGGAAAAAAAACCAAGGCTCTCCTAGCAGCTGGCCCCAGCATCTGCTAGAGCCACTGAATGCAATTATATTACTCCCAAACGAGAAGTAAAAATATCTTGTTTCCAATACTCTTGGTTTTAAGGCTCATACTTAATGTCCTCTGGGTATTTCAGCAGGGCCAGATCTCCGTGTTACGTACTTTATTAGGGATGTGTGAATGTCATATTAATGACTTCCAACCAATGTGTTTATGGCAAAGCAAATTCTCCCAGAATCCACCCCTCACTACACTACAAAAATAATTGGCCTTCATTTAAATAAATAAATAACTGATCCATACCCCCCGTGCCACATTCTCTGCAGGGCACCCCATATGTCAAAGTGGGGGGCTTCTCCCTCCATGGTAAACATTTCATCTTGGTCAAGTGGTACAGAACCCTGTCTAGAATCCTTGTGCCTGTCCCCTGAGGACTTCCCAGGCACCCAGACACCCAGGCCTGTATCCTGCCCAGACGTTCTGGGTCCCCACCCCCAGGTCAAACCACCCTCCCAAATGACACTTGCAAGATGGCAACCCACTCTTGTTCAAAACAATGAGCATATGAGATCAAGGCTTATGTATCCTTTTATCTGCACAGGGTATAACATAGCTCTACTCTGACCATTTATGCAATGGCAGTGGTGAAGACGTCCAGAATCCAGGGTGTCTGGAAGACTTTGTACACGATGGTAAATAGCAATTCGGAATACATTTTTCACAGCCCAGGTTTCTGAAATAATAAAGCCAGGCCTGGCTTGCTGTCTGTTACATAGACATGGTTAAGCATGCTTATGACCATCCAAGTGCCAATCAGCAAAGAAACAATGGGCCAACAAAGACATTCAGAGATGGAGTCGGTGAAGAAGCAATTCACCCAGGCTTCCATTCATTTATCTACTCCTTGGTTCAATCAGGCAATGAATTATTGAGCACCTACTATATGCCAAGCTCTATGTGAGCCCTAACAGTACAAAGGTCTGTGAGGAATGGCCCTTGGAAATACAGCTGGGAAGAGAGACAGGGCCGCGGGATCCAGGCTATTGTGTCGAGTTCAAAGCAGATGATGGGGCTAAATTAGCAGCGTGAATGATGTGATTGTGCTGAGAAGGGAGAGAGAAGGTTGTGCCAATGAGCCAACACTTAGGCTGGGTCAGAACGGGCAGGAAGTTGCCAGGCAGACAAGTGGTAAAGCCACTGGGGAAAGCAGAAAATGAGAAAAGCCAGTATTCAGGGAGATTTCAGCGAATGAAGTTGCTGGAGTCCGCAGGCCCGAGCTGGAAGGGGAGGAATTAAAATGCTCGGCAGGTGGAGTTACATCCTTGAGAGCCAGGGGGTCAGGGGAGGCTTCCAAGCAGCGGGGAGACCAAAAAGGGCTGCGCTTTGGGAGCCTGGCTTTGATGGTGGCGCGGCAGAGAGGGGCCGCTGCTGGGAGACTGTGATGACAGCCGGAAACGAATGGGGAGAGCCTGAACTACACAGCGGGAGCAGAGTGAACAGCACGGAGCAATTGTTTGCAAAAGCAGAACAGACGGGCTCGCCATCCAGCTAGGTGGGAACAGAGGCGCAGGCGGCAGCCAGCACAGCTCCAGGGCCCCGTCACAAGCCAGCGGCCGGCGGCAGAATCTCACGAGAGACGTGCTCGCCCGTGTCTCCCCTCTGGCTTATTCGCCAAGTGAGGAATGGGACGTGGTGAGTCCCCGCTTCCTGTGAAAACTAAAGTCTGGCACCTCTGCGCCCCACCCTGAACAGCATCCCCGGGCTGGAGCTGAGGAGCCACTGCCCTTGGGTCGCCCGGAGCTCCCCTCGGGAGACCACAGGTCCACCCAGCTGGCTTTCTTTGTGACAAAAGGTCTCTTGCTTGGACATGGAGGCACCGGCTTTGGGGCGCCTACTCAGATATTCATGGCATGGGTAACTGGGTGCACTGTAAGGCCATAGACCAGTCTGGTTTATCCATAAAGAAATGCATCTCAGAACAGCAGATTTTGGGAGAGAGTGACCTGAACCAGAAGACTCATCAACATAACATTTGCTGATTAAGCTGGGCTCAAGGCTGCCCCAAAGTCTACCTCCGCCTCGTACCAGCTGTCAGTTTATCACTGTCTCCGAGCTCCCCGCTCACCCTTCTCCGCCCTGCTGGGTGATCCTGAAGCCGGTCCCCGAGACCATGTCCTCTTGATGACTTAGCAAAATGTGAGGATGCATCCACGGAGAGCAACAAAGCAAGTTCAGGAGATGACAATGGCCGCAGGACACCTGCATTCTGGTTTCTATCATCATGACTACCATCACCGTCGCTACCATTCAGAGCGGGAGCCCAGTGGCCTTGCGGAGAGTGCAGAGACACCCGCGGGACACGCTTCCTAGGCCAGTCCTGTTCGCTGACATCTTTAGGGGACCAGGAGCCCCTTCAGCAGCCTCACCGCCACGCCCTTGGGCCTGCAGCGCGTTCGCTCAGTAGCCAGCTCTGAAGGGGTCTGAATTCCAGCAGGGAGGAAGCAGGGCCTGCTCTTCCTCAGCCCAGAAGCAGCAGCTGCTCTTTTACACCTGATTCCTTGGGATCCCTTAGAATTCTCTTTTATCCCTGTTAGTAATCAGCCACCGTCTGCTGGCTTGCAATTCTTTATCTTAAATATTCTCTGTTCCCTAACCAACGTGGTTTTGGTCTCCCGTGTAGATCCCCACTGATGTAAGAATCAACTACAGCCTGGAGAAGCTAACGGTCTCACTGATGTGTCATCCTAGAAGATACAAAACTAGAAGGGGGATGAAAAACACCTCAAGGAGAAAAGGCATAGGGTTTGGAAAACATGCAAATTACCCCACTGAGGTCTGCAACAGCAAGTTTCCTAGGGGCCGGCCGGGAAGCAGCTTCAAAGCCACTAGAGGAACGTGTGTTTTGTACTCCTGCTTGAAAGATGGGAATCTGCTTATTTGGAGAGATAAAAAGCAATTCTTCTAAAAGGCAAACTTACTCCACCTTTCTTTGGCTGTATGATGTGGAGTAAGTCATTTGACAACCCTGTGCCTCAGTTTCCATACCTGAAATATGGGGCAGCACAGTTGGGCTACCTGAGGTCATATATGCAGATTCTTAGCGCACATTAGATCACTGGTTTAAGCTCTTTTAAAAATCAGTTTCATCAAGGTATGATTTACGCAGAATCAATGCACCTGGTTTTAAACCAGGTTTAAACAGTCAGTAAAGTTAACAAATGTATACATTATACATCTATCACCACATCCAAGGTATAAAATAGTTCCAGAACCATGTAAAGATAATCTCACTAAATGCAGGATTCTAGACAGATGCAGTTCCCCTCCCTTTCAACGCTCAGAGATCTCACTGCACTGTTTCTGGCTCCCGTGGCTGCTGATACCACTCCCTTTATCCTCTGTGATCCATGACCCTCTCCCAGCCCAGCCAGCTCTAAACTTCTCTTTATCATGAACTTGGAGCCATTGGGTCATGGTGTGCCTTTCTGTGGCTATCTTCTTGTTTGTCTTGATTAGATCATTGAGTTTACAGCTTTCCTCCAATTTTGATTTCTGGGGGAGCCCGAGGCCTTGTTCATGCCCAGTGAGCGCTCTACCTCTGAGCTATACCCCAAACCTTGTATCTTTGAATAAAGAGTGTTAGGTTTTGCTCTGGTGGGTATTTAATTTACTGTGGGTCGACCTGACCCTCTCACAGTTTATTCCTAACTGTTTTAAAGTGAGATTACGGTACTTTACACTCCAGAAACATCTTAACCCTGCCATTATTGTGCTTTCCTTCTGGGGTCTCTACTGAATGTCACAGGTATTCTGGGAGGACTTTCCAATCTGGGAACCAGAATCCGAGCACCTCCGGTCCTGCGTGAGCTGTGACGTTCTCACTGTGCTGCCCCCAGGGGCTTCTGGCCAGTCTTGCAGAACGCCACCTGATGCATCACATTTAGTGTCCAATGCAACATCCCAGGGGGAGCCGGGTAGCTTTCTGGAGCACTTTCTTGGCAAGGATCTCTGGTCTACGATATTGTGCCCTGCAAAATTCTGGCCACCTCCACCTCTCCAAACTCTGATACCTGCCTCCTCAGGTCATCCAGGTCACTGCACGCTGCCTGCGATGATTCTGCGAAGACATTTTGCCTCCAGGCAGAAATGCCAAGTGAGTGCAGGGCTCTGCCTTCGGCATGACTGCGCGGTCCTGCCGCCTAACAGCTGAAAGTATTTATTTCCCATCTTTTGTCTGGTTTCATAATTGTTTATAGCAAGTGGAGATTGGGTTCCAGTTATTCCACCTGGCTAGCAGTGAAAGTCTTGCCATAAATTTTAAATTTTTGGTTCTATTCTTAGAGAGGTCAGCAATCTTTGGGTGAAGGACACAGCCAGCCTGGGAAGCAGGGCAAAACTTCTGTCGTGTCAGAGGGAGGCTACCATGAAGTCTATGGGGATCAGGACTTCCTCAGATACCAAAGCGGGCAGGGAGAGATAGAATCGGGGCAGCTCAGTACCAATTCCACCTTCTTAAACAGCACCCACCCTGCCACCTCTGCCCCCAGACAAAGATGTAGGCTTGCTGATCTGACAGATTCAGCTCAAGAATCAGAAGAGCCTAAAAGAGCAGAGATTGTTGTTATCAGTGCTTCCAGAGCAGTGATATAAACCTCAATATAAAACAGAAGTAGTGTTGCAAGAATTTGGCTTCTTTCTCAACCTTGGCAGGATTCTATCTGCACAGAAAGTGTCACTGACAGCCACACACTGCCAACTCCTATTAAGAACTAGGGACAAGGGATAAGCTATGCAAAAATATGCTGCATCCACTTGGTCTTTGTGTAGCCAGCTCTCTTTGCAATAAATTCTGAATCCCTGACCAAATAAATCAAGAATTGATATCAGGCTACATGTGTGTGTGTGTGTGTGTGTGTGTGTGTGTGTGTGTGTCTGTGTGTGTCTTTTCCCACCAGTAAATAACCCCACCTGAAATGCAGAGAAGCTCCATTCACACCTCTTCTCTAACCAGTATAGTCTTTTGGAAATGATTCATTCAAAGAGGTCAGGAAAAACTTAGAAAGTAGCAGACAATGGCATTGGTGGTTGCAGGGACAGAACAGATGTGGGCATCTTGCCACACTCCAGGCCCTTCCTGCCTCCAAGTCAAGCAGAGACACCTAATTCTAAGCAGCTGCGTTTCCCCACAGAGCAAATGCCAACATGCATCCTATGCCCCCCACCACCGCAGGCGATCCAATAAAACTAATAAAAACAGAAGCAAGCCATCTTAAAATTAACACATCCAAGATACAAGCAGAAACCATTGATCAAAACCTCCTATCTTCCTTCACAGCCGACAGCTCCAGAGCAGCCCTAACACCCCATAATGGAATCCCATTATCTACAAAAGAAACTCGTTCCAAAGGAGAGTCACAAACAAAGAAGGAATCAAAGGAGGCTGGCAAAGGGGGAGACTCCACCATTCGTCTCTGCTCCAGGAGAAGGGGTACAACACTCCCGCTGAGACAGCCCTCAGAACTGCCGTGAGACGGGGGCGTCTTCCACACGTCACAAAACTGAAGTGGAAGAGCCGGCAGGTCCAGTGAAAAGAAGGGTTGGAGAGCCCACTCTTTGCATCTGTGCAAGAGGAAAATGGAAGCTCATTCTACAGGGTGAGAAAATAGAGTCAACAAACATCTTTCCTAAAATGCCAGAGCTGCCTGCATTTGGGAAATACAGGGATTTCACCCAAAGTAGGGAGCAAGTGAGATTCATTAGCGAATGCCTCAAATCCTTAATTCACACTTCAAACAAATAAGTTAATTGTGGAGCTAACCGAGTGTGACTTGATTATAGCCCACTGGTGGCCATTAATAGATGAAAGGTGTTTGGATTTCAATAGCGTTTGCATTTCATAACCTGTCTGCATGAGAGAAGTTAGGCTTAGCCACCACCTCCATTTGCTAACACCTGTGATCATTAATCCCACATGACAATTGAGCACCCCAGCTTTGAGCTTTTGGGATTGAAGAATAAACAGGAGGAGAATTCATGAATTTTACTGAGGTAATTGTTCTGCCCTGCTTTGAAGAGTAGTTGAGTCTGGTCTCTGAAGACCTTACCATATGCACAAACATAGCCTTCCTACTGACACATGACTCAAAAGGCCTCTTGTTCAGTTGCTTGTGCAGAGATCCTGTGGGGAAGGCAGAATGGGACCAGGCTCCAACTTCAGATATTATTGATCAGTGGTGCAGATTCCTCATTCCCAGAGACACACACTCAGCCCATGTGAGAACCTATTTAAAACTAAAATTTGTGGATGTACCAAAAAACTGACCATTGATAAGTCTGTATCAGCCTTCCCCTCTGACCAGGTGGGCCCAATCCTCAAATCTCAGATTCCATCAGCAAAAGAGGGGCAGGGTCTTTCTTATTCCTCTTTTTTCATTTCTTGATAACACCAGAGTAAGATGAAAGATAAGGAACCCAGAAGCCTCATATTGTGTCACCTGCAGAGCAGCATGGCTGCAGGGTAAAAAAACACACAGTCAATCAAACACATCTCCCTGAGAAGCTTGTGGTGTGACGAGGCACATAATGTCAAAACTATAAAGGGGTGCTTGCTTTTCAAAGGGCTGCAGCAGGGCAGCATTAATAGGGAGAGATTGAATCGGGCTTTGTGTTTGTTTACTTGTTCATTTGTTTGTTTTGTCATATAAGAGACTGCAATAAAGGGAAGCCCTCTCTGTTCAAGGTGGGAGTACCCTCCACAGTCAAGCCCAGCAGATCTGGAGCCAGCTGAACCCCTGGAGAGCCCCTTGGATGCCATATTCTTATCCTCACCTGTCAAGCGCTTCTATCTAATTCCTGGGAGATCTGAGCCAAGCGTTTTGGAAAATAAAAGCCATGGAGAAGACCTAGACCTGCTCTCCAAGAAGCTTACAATCCAGGAAGACAGGCACCTCTGTAGAGAGAGGACATGACTCTAGGGTCATGCAGATTGAAGGTGGGCCTCGGGAAGTCCAGGAAGAGTCAGGACGTCTCAGCTGGAGACCTCAGAGTAAGACGCGAATGTGAGGACAGGCGGGAGGGCGCGGCGCTGTCCTTGGTGCTGAACTAACACCGCGTTGCGGAAGGGGCAATTTTCTGCCACAGTTCCTAACCCATTAGTGAATCTTGAAATAATTTAAGGTAGAAATGTGTACTTTTTCACCAAATGGAATGGAGTGGGGCGGAGGGAAATGGAAAGTTATCAGGGTGCACCACAGGTTGTATCTTTTCCTGAAACTCTTGCCCAGGCAGTTCATCATAGAGGAATACACAGACGAGCACCCTGGATCATGCCATAAAATAGATTTCTGTTTTTTGTCAAGGATGGTGTTGAAAAATCTCTACAGTTGCTTCTCTCTGCTTAAACGCAGAAGACTTCTGGCTCAATACCCACGAATTCTGGCCAGTTTCAACCAAGAAGCAGAGGTAGTAGTACAGGAAGTAAATCAAAAGCAACAAATAACAGAACTGAAACCACAAGAAGCTGTGGGGGAAGGATGAAGAGAGACTGTTGTTTTTCATCACAGTTACCAAAATTATTGAGATTTTCCCTTGGAAGTCTGAAGGAGGAGTCATGTCTCCATCCCCTACCCCCAGCTCTACAGTGCGTTCAAGAAGAAGGGAACTGCGTGACAACTCACCAAAGCCACCCCAAAGGGAGGGCAGCACTGGCTATTGCAAGGCGGAGTGATGGAATGCCCTTGTCCTCTGCTCCTCAACTCAGTGAAAAGCTTTCACTCTGCATTAAAGCTCTAACTGCAAAGTAGGAATGATGGTTTCACCTGTGCCCTAGAGGTTACCAGGACTAAGTGAGATTTGTGTAAAGTTACTTAGAACAGGACCTGGAAGTCATGAATGCTATAAAAGGATTAACTGTTACTGTAACTTCGCTTGGATATCAGTTTACATGGGACATGTAAAAATTCCGTATTATACTTCTATTAAAAAAAATTTGTGAAGAATTTACAATGTCAAAGAGTAAAGATAAAAAGCACAACATTGAGGAGAGGAAGCAAGATACAAAGCTGCATAGCAGTGTAATCATGTAAACATATTTTTAAAGGGTTCATAGAATGTTGGAAGAAAATTTACTAAAATGTTAACAGCAGTTGGGTTTGAGTAGGACAGCTTAGGTAAATCTCTTTTCTCTACATTTTCTTCCATGTTCCTTTTCTTCTACAATTAGCATGTGTTTTGTAATTAAGAGAAACTATACTTCAAAGACTCTAACTCAAAGTCAGACTGGCTTTAATCTTAAGATGTGCTGTTCTGTAAGGTAGGCAATAAAACTGGATGTAGAAGCCAGGAAAACAGCATGTTTCATACACACCATGGCATGGATGAGCCGCTGGTCAGCAGGAATATGGCGTCACCGACATACATTGATTTGTTTATTTGTTTGTTTATTTATTTGGCAGTATCGGGAATTGGAACCAGGGCCTGATGCATGCCAAGCAAGCCCTCTAAAAGCCTCTACCACTGAGCTGTATCTCCAGCCCTTTTAAAATTTTTTCATCTTGAAATGGGGCCTCACTAAATTGCCTAGGCTGGCCTTGAATTTGTGATCCTCCTGCCTCAGGCTCCTCAGTATGCACCAACCATGCACAGTTGGTATTGCTGACTTTTGGTTGTTTCTACAACACTTCACAATTGCTGAAAATGCAAACTCACCTAAACTTTTGATATGTTTGCAACTCCAACAAGTAACAGAAATGACCCAAGATGCAGGTCCAACAGGCCAGCTGCTCCAGCCACGCCTCAGCCCCGAAGGACCAGGAATGCCTTCAGCCAAATCTTTCTGCCCCTTCACGCACCAAGCAACAACTCATTGAATCTCACCAGCACCCTGTGATGTAGGTACTGTCATTGTCCTCCTTTGACAGATACAGAAGTAGAGAATTTTAAAAGTTAAGTAACTTTAGCATTTCACTTTTATGCTCCCCTTCAAAGCAAACTTTCTTTACAGAGCTACAGCTGGCTGCCTCGAATCTCTCTCTTCCCCTTCTCTCCCAAGCCCACCTCACCCCATTTCACCCAGACAGCCCTTGTCGAGGTCACCTGTGACTCCTGCATCACCAGAGCCAGTGGTACATCCAGTCTTCATTCCCCATGCCCTTCCAGCATCTTTCAACATCCCTCCCTCTCTGCTCAAACACTGTCTTCCCTGGGCCTCGCAGGCGGCCTTCTCTCTCACCTTCTTCTCTGGCTGTCATCCTCCTGCCCTCTGAACACGGGGTCCCCCAAAGCTCAGTGGGCCCTTTCTCCACCTCCACTCCCCACGCCACCAGGCACCTCATCCAGACAGCTTTAAACACTACCTCTGTAGTGACTACCCCAAAATTTACATGTCCAGCCCAAAGCACTCCCCAAACCCCACCTTCATCAGGCCAACTACCTATTAAATAACTGTGTCCAGGAGACAAAGCTGCACCCCGCCAGTGGCTGGGCTGGACCTCTGAGAGTCAGCCTCGTCTCCCCCGTGCCTGAAATATGCAAAGCAACCTTGTCCAATCTACTTTCCACAGATAATCAAACCCCAGCACTCATCCTGCTTGCTGCCGCCTTGTTCCAAACCACCAGCACCTCTCACCCACGTGACTCTGGTGACCTCCTCTCTGCACCCCGTGCCACATTACTGCTCCCTCACACCAGTGGGTCTTGGTCAAAGCCACAGTCCTCCCAAAGGCCCAACTGCCCAACTGCACAATAATCTGGCTCCAGGAGCTGTCTGGCCTACCTCTACTCCTCTGCTCCAGCCACTGGCCCTCTCTGGG